>BQNB010096573.1:0-25592 GCA_026074375.1 Tanacetum coccineum
AATGATTTGAATTGGTAACAAAGATTGATTTGATTAACTATTTCTATGAATTAAAAAGCAATTAAAATAAGCAAATGATAACAATTAAGCACGAAAACATATAACGGGAAATTAAACTTTAACTAAAAACGCAAAACGGGAACCCTAAATGGTAATTAAAGAACCTAAATTTCCAAAATTAAACCTAAATTGAATTTTTCTCTTTAAATAGACTCTAATTGACTAAAAAGTAAGTTTAAAGAAAACTAGAACAAAAACGGAATTGAAATGAGCTTTAAATCAACTATAAGAGACCAAATGGTCACAAACAGCACTAACTTGTGGTTAGTGCTGTTGTCCCAAACACCCCTTTAAAAGTTTTTAAATCCCTTTAAGCTTTTGAAAATGAAATCTAGTGAGTAAAACTTTAAAACCAGATAGTGCACAGCTTATAACAACCAAAATAAACCTTAATCAATAAGCAAATAAGCCAGAAATGAAGAACTTATACCTATGCTAATTATTTTTGGTTTTTATTGATTTATAAGACAAAAAGTGAAAAACTAAGATCTACACTACTTAAGCTAAAAATAGATTATAAAACATGATCAATAAGCACAATAAGACAGAATTAAGCACAAACAAGCTAGATTATAAGCAAAATAAGCAAATTATAAGCTAGAAAATTAAGACATAAATAGAAATAAAGAACTTACCAAAACCTTAATTAAACAAAGGCTTATTAATACTCAAGGAGCTGTTCTACAAGCTCCAACTTATCCAAGGATAAGCTGGTAGGGTCCCATAAAATCTTCCAAGTTAAGCTCATCATCCAAAAAGCTTAATTCCATTCTAGCAAAGGTAATAAACTGATTTTAAAGTTTTAAGTAGATTAGATGCTTGATTTGAGCTCAATCTTAGCTTAAAGACTAAGAGAGCTTATGATGAGCTTATTTAGAGCTTATGTAACAATGACAAAAGCTTTGAGAAATATAATAATCTAAAACAGATTTCATAAAGTAAACTAATATTTCATTGATTTAAAAATAGATTACATAACTTGGAATTGAAAATACAAAAGCTTAATGAGAAATTACATTTAAACTAAAAAAATTACATAAGCTTCTTAAGAACTAAAAAAATGCAGGAAAAAAGATGATGTGTGTGAGAAGTGAGCTTGTATTTATAGCCTTCTGAGGATGCTTCTAGGTCATAGCCATGCTTTTCTATCCCTTGATCTTGACCTTTGATTACTTACTTATCATTGGATGCCTTCTTATCACCGTTGGATTAAATGGGTGAGCACACTGATTACCAACGTGGCATTCCGTGTGTCAGGCCTTGTGTGCTTCTTTTGCACTCATTTTAGTGTAAAAATCTAACGATTAGTGTGTTTCTTGTCAGACCCGCGTGTCATTCCTTGTGGGTTTTCACCAATGAGAGCATTTCGTGACGTCTTCTTTTGCCAGGTCATTCCTTATTACTTGAATTAGAGAGCCACGCTGCCAATTGCAATTAACCCTTCATTTTGAGGCTAGGTAAATTTGAGAAGATGAATGAATAGTAAAACTAACTTTCCCGCATTTTACTTTTTATAAGGGTGCGTTTAATTTCTTTTGACCCGGGTTATTATTTGTTGACTTGGGCTTATATATAAAGGGATTGGGCATGGGCGTGTTTTTGGGCTCAGGTAAAGGGTAATAACGAGTGTTAACTCTATATGTTAAAGAGTTAACACCGTTAGGGCTTAGGGACCATTTTTGCAATTTGGTTTGACTTAAAGGGCTGTTTTGGGTTTTTATGGGTTTTGTCTTTTAGTGAGTTAACTTTTGTTGACCAAGGGTTGACTGGAGATGACTTTTGACCTTTCTTGCTATCAAATCCCGGCTTTTGTATTCTCTTTCCTTTCCCGTGTCCGTGTTTGTTCGGTTTTGATCGTTTTCTTGTGATATTTGCATTATCCGTACCTACACAATCACAAAGACAAAACAAGCAATATAAAAGCATTTTAAGCATAATTTTGTCTTTTTTGGGTCATTTTTGATATAAAACGGATATGTGTTTTCACACATATCAAAATTCATATGTTGGTAGAAAAGAGATATCCTCTTATAGCACCTACAATTGCTAATATGTTGAACAAGAAGCTTAAAGCTGATCATTAGAATGAAATGTGTTATCAGCTTCTTAAGCTCATCACAAAATAGCTCAAGACTCAATGAAGTGTTTGGAAGCATTTTCCTAGTGATTATGATGCTTTGAATGAATAAACTTGAGATTTTAAAGGAGAATATCAAGTTAAGTTTATGGGAGGATTATTGGGATTAAAAGACTTCTTGATGATCTTAGAGTTACTGCTGATAAGGTTTGTCTTACTACTGCTAGCATAAAGTTAGTGTTGCTCATTAACTTTAATGAAAAATATGCTAAGTAGTTAGTACTGCTAGTGTAACTGAGTTACTACTGCTAGTGTAACTTAGTACTGCTAGTGTATATTAGTACTGCTAGTATATGTTAGTACTGCTGGAGAAGATTGAAGAAAATATTCTAAGTTGTTAATGTTGCTTGTACACAGTTAATGTTGCTGGTGTATAAGTTACTATTGTCAGTGTTTAGAGTTAATGCTGCTATTACAAAGTTACAACTGCTGAAAAGATTAAGACTGCTAGGAGATTTTCTACTATCAAAGAAAGGATAAAGACTGCCCAGAGAAAAGATAAAGATTGATTAGAGATCAAGATTACTTAGTTGATAAGGATTGTTATTTATAGAATAGATCTTTGAGAATATTCTAAGTTTTAGGAATATATTGTAAATCGACTAGGACTCCTTGGTGTATAAAAGGAGGTTTTAGGGCATATAGTTTTATATCTTTTGTTTTGATATCGTTATAGCTTCAAGGTTTTGTAACCCTAATACTAGTTAGAGTATTTGTATTAATATATTGAAGCTTTGTTTGTTAATCTGTGTGATCATTAGAATTACTGTTCTATTGCATATTCTTCTTATTGATCAAAGATTATATTCCGCATAATTTTTGATATATTTTACAAAGTTTCTATCGTAGTTGTGTAGGATTTATCTTGCATAACTAAACCTTACACAAGCTAAGGAATTCAAGATCCATTCAAGTGGGACTAACATTGATGTTGATCTACCCATGAACATCATGTCCTTGGCCTATTATAACTCTATTAGAAAGAATGGATACGAGTATAGGGGAAGAAATTTTGTATGGTTAGGAAGAGATATGCACGCATATCTAGGAAATATGAGTTACGTCATAGATTTCACCATTTTGGAAAATATTGAGACTAACATCGACCCTAGCTTGTCCCACGTGATCTTTGGACGACCCTTCATTGAAATCGCCTGCCTAGCTATAAATAGGAAACACGGGTTAATGACTTTTACGGACGGAACTAAAGAGATCACCTTTAAGACGCCATGTAAGGACCCAAAGAGGAGCAAGTTATCTAGCGAAGGTCATGACTTATTATCATCTAGGGTAATACTCAGTGAGGACGACCATGATAAAGGATGTAGGAAGACATCTGACTTAGAAGATGGGTTTTATAGAGACACCATTAAGCTTGGACCCGAGTATGCGACTGGAATAGATGATGAAGGAGAACTCACGTAATAACGTGTGACTTCGAGTCTAGCTACAAGACTCGTAAATAAAGAAAAGCGCTTTTTGGGAGGTAACCCAATATTTACTTTTCCCGCAATTAGGAGTGTCTTGTGTTTTAATTCTTAATTATTTGTTTTATTATGTTTGAATTATTTTGTAATCATGCTTTGTTTGTTTATAACTTCGTCTTATTTGCAATCAAAGGTATCTTGCAACAAAATAAGTGTAGGGGAAATATCCGGTTTTTAGAACCAATTCAAACATTTAAAATAAATTGTTTAGATTAATTCGCGTCAATTTGGAGTCATATGATTGTAACGATTAATTCCAGGTTTTTATGCAGTACTTTCTTTAGATTTGGCAAATAAAATTGCGTGCAAGAAATTTCTCATTAAAAACGAAGAGGAATTTTTCACAGTGCCTGAAGACGGCGTCGGGATAAAACCTGACGACGTCGCGTCTCCAGCAATGTGAAAATTTGAAAATCTTTAAGCATTTTAGAAAAATAAATTGTGTAATATTTAAGATTTGTAATTCTTTTGTAAACCTGCATAAACCAATAATTATATCATTACTCTCATCCTATCTTTACTGCTTTCATAGAGTCAAAACCCTAAACTCTTATTGTATTTATATCTATCCCATGGATTTACGCTTGGTGTAGTTGTCTTTGTTTTTGATTTACATGTTATATTTGATAAGAAGAAGCTTGGAAGATCTTAGGATGTTTTCATTAGATGACTCTTGGAGGACGATCTAACCAGTTATCGCATGTTTCTTCTCAATTATTGAGCAAACCAAGGGAGTACTAGTTTTTTTTACTTGTTTTATTTTCCCTTTATTCGTTTTTACGGGTACTTCTATAGAACATTGGGGACAATGTACTTAAGTGTAGGGGAAATAAGCCTTAGAAACTATTCCTTCATTCTCCATTTGCTTTGTTCCTTAAAATGATTGGTAATATATCGAAACATAGCATAAAAAGGTAATTTTGACCAAAATTTAAATTTTTTTATGACACATACCGACGAAAACCAAGTATTAATAGTGTCTCATGGATAGGAATTTATATGACTAGCACAAAACCCTCAGAATTCCACCCCAAAAATGTGAGGTTCGCCTTTAGATCTTTAAGAATTCGGGCATCCATTATTGATACCCAAGATAATTTGTACCTTTAGCTTTCTCGATTTAATGTTCGAATGCAGTCACATGTGTCTATTCTGTTGTTACGGATGTGTACGTATGGTCTTTGTCGCCTTTTATGAAGCATTGGTATCGGTATTAAATTATATGAGTGTACTCGTAGTATATTAAATTTTAGAACTTGTTTTTGTGATGCATCCCGAGACCGCATAGTAAGTATTAGGATTTGCTAGATAAGAGGCACTAGGATTAACCCATGTTCTAAACCTATAATTGTTATGATGGTCACCTGGATCATATGACTATCCTACACCCTTGCCATGCAGACATTTTTAGTGCAGGATACCCCTAGTACAACCCTCCGAGCCTATCCTTTTTTACGATTCTCGTAATTTTTTGGTTAAGCCAGACTATTATTGAAGAGCATTGTTACCCTTAAACTAATCGTTACACCCAAATCGCCTTAGCCCACCTTGTATGTACTCACCTTTAGTACATTATTGTTTTAACCCAAGTTAATTATTTAAGTACACGGTTGCTAAGTCCTTATCCTTGTAAATACTGTTTTGGGACGATTGGGATTCATGGTAGTATTCATCTAATGAATAAATTAGGGAAGGAGTAATTTATTACCCCCAATAGAGCTCAATAAGATCCATGTTATTTTGATCCACCTCAAATCGGGTCATTAGTTAGATTGTAAATAATCGAGTATGTAAAAGTTCAAGTGTAAGGGTGCATCTATAAACCCCCATGATGTATTATATGTTTAAGCAATGACGGGGCAAAATTGTACGAAAAAATTGTATATAAAAAAGTAAAAAAAAAGTGTACGGGCTGCCATTTGCTCATGTTTATGTTTAGATTAGAGTCAAGAAAATAAAAAGAAAGAGATTGATGTAGAGTTGTGTAGAGTTTGTATATCTTTGTCCGAGTTCTTGGCTTAGCAACCAAACCAACGTGTATTCTTATAAATAATTAGCTAACCCATCCACTCCAAATTTACCCAAAGTCACCACCCAAATGTATCCCATCCATTTCCATTTCCATTAATGTTATCTTACACCTACACCCACAACCCTTTAAAAGACCTCTTAGATAGTAATGAATAATGCTTACGCCTAGCGGTGGAGGTTTGATCCTTTACCAAGCCTATGGTAATTTATATGCTATGACAGATAATGAGTGTTGACTTTCTGTTTCCCTATAGTTGTTATAATTTATTATACACTCGAGAGAAAGAGAGAATCCCAAACACTTATGTGAGGTGCTAGTATATACTTTTCATGCTTTTAATTACGAGGTCTAGAAGGTTGTGTTGTAAAATACTTTTAAAGTAGGTTAAATGACCCTCATATTGCTATTGTGTAGGTAGAAAAGCCCATTTGCTTGAGGAAAAGCAAATCCCAAGTGTAGGGGTATTTGATGAGGTGTCATTTTATACACTATTTCGGGGTCATTTAACCCCCTAAATCATGCAAATATGCCCAGATTATGTGCTTAATCATTTGTTTTCAGGTTTTTTAGCATTTGGATGGCATTTGGAGGAAATACACGTGACTTGGGCTCATTTGGAGAAGAAACAGACAAGATTACGGACCTACACCAAAGCCATGAAGAAGTATTGTTCACAGAGCATAGAGATGGCGTCGCAGGCATAAAGCGATGCCGTCGTGATCTATCCAGTGACGGCGTCAAAGATCTAGCAACGACGTCAGGACATGGCTGACTTAAAGATGATCTAGAATCATCCACGTAGTGACGGCGTCAGGACTTCAACACGACGCCGTCGCAGCGATATCTCTATATATACAAAACCGATTTTAGAATTTTGTGGGTGTAGCTTTGTATAACTTTTGGGAGACGAACCCTAGTCTTCGTAGCAAATTTAAAGGTCGTTTTTAGGGCCTCAAAACCCTATTGTAACTACCTTCTATCCATATTTTAATCAAGTAAGAGTGTTAATCATTAATCATAATATGTCTATGTGTTGTGTGATTAATCTATGTTCTTGCTTTATCCTTAACATGCTAGGCTAAACCCTCCTTTGTATTTGCTTATGATTGCATGAAAGTAGGATTATAGATCCTATTACTGTTGCTTCTTATTGATGAATGTGCGCGTTAGGCTTTAGAAAACCAGCTTTTGTCTATATCGCTGTAGACACGTCTAGGGAAACGCGAGTGCGTAGAAAGGATACCGTCGGGTAACAGTCTTCATACTACCTTACCCCCTTATATGTTTGATCCCTCTTAAAATATTTCACACGCATTTAATATACTATTAGGGGCCTTGTAATAGTCTTCATACTATTACTTGTGCGTTGCCCCAATGGAATATTAAATAGACGGCGGGTTCGTGTAATCCGTTCATGACCTAGGAAATACTTACACAAATCATCATAAGTGTGACAAGGCAACAAGATTAGGAGAAGCATTCTGATAAGTAATGCATGATTAAGTAAATACATTTAAATATCATGAAGTTATCACCAGTAGATTAGATATTAGTTTAGTTAATAGTTGAACAAACTAATCTCTCAAACCATAGATTTACTTGCTTTCATAAAATATAAAAACAAAAAATAATCTTCTCTCAACCCTTAGAATTATGTTAGACCGTGATTAAGCCTTCCCAACCTATTCCCCTAGAGAACGATAACAATCCCCGAGTCTTGCCTATACTACTATTACAATGGTTAGGTACTCTGCCTAAGGAGTTGTAAAACTTCTTGTTGAAGTCCTACGACGACCGCATCAATCCTACTTGTCCTCAAGTAGTCTTTAGAATTAACTTATGAAAATGTACCCTAAACGAAAGTCTAGGATTTTTCATTTAAACATTTTTATTCAATTACTAGCGCACAACCAACACCTCACGAAATAGGAAACGAAATCACTCAAATCACTCAACTAATCTATTTGGTAACATTTAGTAGTTCGCTCAATTGCTCGGTCATGACGAGTATTCTATCATAAGCTTGGCAAGGATACACATCTCCACTACTAAAGCTAAGGAGTAACAAGTCTAAAAAGGTAAATTGGATGAATATGATAAGGCTTAAGGGTTGATCATTCTTTTTAATCTTTATCGATACCAATATTCCAGAAAAGGCGACAAAACCACAAATGCACGCCCAAATCCATGACCGCGACACTTGTGATTGCTCACTTCTTAACTTGAATAAGCTAAAGAATAGGATTAAGTAATCTTTACCAACAGTATTACACCAACAAGGGCGAAAAAACCACACATACACATTCAAATCCATGAATGAGACACATGTGATTGCTCACTCCCTCATTCGAGTAAACCAAGGTTAGGATGAAGAATGATATAGGGTAAGGATTAGGCATGCGAAATATTTATAATTGGTGTAAAACAAAACAACAAAACTGATAGATTAAGTCCAATCAATAAACAAAAACGTTGCTAGCTACTTTCACGACCACAACCTTGAAAAAGATACAAATCACCGACTAACTCACGCTTTAACACGGAAAACTCACGCTTTGTTTGGTAGACACGAATTAGACTCAAAGATGTCTTAATCATCATCCTTAACTATCCAAAAATAACCTAGTTGGCGTCCCCGTAACAACCAACTCCCGGTCATCCATAATATAGTACAACAATAGTGGCGATATCTACCACTTGATACAAAAATACATAGTTGGTTAATTTTGCGACCAACTTAAAATAATATACAACAATACTTTACATCGTTGGTTTATAAAACGTACCAACAAATAATCGATTATCTCGTAAATAATAAAATCGGTTAAGTTTAGACTAACCGATTATCTCACAATCCTCTTCTTTTTTTATCTCTTACATTTTTTTGTATTTTTGTATTTTTCTCATTTTTTTTAAACATAACTAGAAAACGAATAACGGTGTAAAATTTCACCACTTCACGATCATAATAAATCTGGATAATAGTTCCGTAATGCTCATGACTATAGTGAAAGTAGTAAACACACAAAAAATAAAAGAAATTACTTTCACATTCCCATTGCATTGTGCAATTCCTGACCTAACCCAAGATAAGAAATACGCACACGAACACAGGAAATACATACTTTTACACAAAAGCAACTAGCAACCAACCACAGACTTAATCTACAGGGTAGGCTAAGGTGTAAAGGTGCAACAAAACAAATTTTAATGGTGGAAGAAACGAAAGGAATGGCTCAGAAGGTTTTTCTAGCGGTATCTTACTCTAAAGATGAGAGTAAACAAGGGGTTTTATACGGGGGTTAACTAACCAGTGTAGTTAGTTAATAACACATAATGTATGTATAGGCTTTTTTGGTGTAATCTTAGAAATTTACCAATCTGGACAAGTCACTCCAATTATAAAAATAATACTCATTATGGTGGTCTCGAATAGTATCCAAGCCAAGTTCTAAAGTTTCCTACAGTCACCAGAACACTCATATTTTTATAGAATTTTGGGTAAAATAGGGGAAACATAATAGGCTTAATCCTCACAATTTAGAAATAAGGGTTATGTGTGCGGGTCATGCAACTAATAATCTTACAAAAACATGCTATTTTTTTTAAATTTAAGTATAATTAGGCATATTATTTGTAAAAATAAGGACAAGTAGCGTTCTAATTCTGCTCCCCCACTTGAGATATACAACGCCTACGTTGTATAAATATAAAAATAAAAACAAGAAATATAAAGAATTAGAACGAAAAACTCCCCTGGGATTTGCTCGGTATGATCCTCCATGATGATTATATGAGCAACTTTTTGTATTGTGTAGCGAAAAGCGTCTGAATACCAATATGACAACAACACAAAGAATACCAAAATGTATACATACCACCACTTTCATCAACCACGTTCAGTACTTCTCTGTTTTAAGATAATAAAATCACAACAATCGTATCTCGAAATAATTGTTGGTTAAAATAAGAAAATAAAAACGATAATCTGTACAGGTGATGTGTCGTTGAGTGTAGGTATTTTATTTATCAAGTTTTACGTTTATATTTTGCCGACTATACCTAAAAACAACACTAACGGGCAGTGTACCCGATCAGATGTAGCTTCGTTGGTAAGTATGGTGTTGATCACTAAGAGCGAGAGTGTTAATTCTTACTTTTATTAGTATTTTAGTTTATCATTGTTAAATCTAATCTATGTTAATTCTAAGTTAAACCTATGCTAAACCTAATTCTAACAGATAAGGGGGTTTTCAGCTTGAGAGACTGGCACAGGTTTGGTGGTGACTTAAATCTACTTTCGCTATCAAAACACACACAAGACAATAATCAAAAGATAGAAGAGCGGTCAAGTCAATTATAAGGAAATTGTATTAACCATGATTAATCAAATAAAACATTGGTTTGTTTATTTAGTGCAATGAATGACTTATTTCGAGGGTTATATCTTTCTTAGATTTAGGCGGTACTTCTTCCTAAAACCTAGACACATCAAATTCTGTCACAATTAACCCCACCCGCATAAAGTATTTTCTTTGCTGATTATAATCTATCTTAGGAGATTAATAATGGTAATCTTATTAAACCCTACCCCATCGGGACTTTACCCACTTATTGCTTAACGGCTCTTTATATTCTAGTAGTCCACTGTCCGAGTCTTTACCAAAGGAATCAAAACGTTATTTGTTGATCCCAGGTCACCTGATAATCCAACTTGTTCACTAAACCAATGGTAAAGATAGGTCAATATTTGTGATCCTAAGATTTTAGATATATAAATTGTAATATGGAGAGCCATCTCGGTATCTAGCTAACTTAGTTGGTATCACTAGACCCAGTGAATGATAAGTTGCATACTTAAGTACATAGACAAGTATGAATTGATAAACATAATCAACAATCAATGATAAATTAAGCAATCGATATAAATAAACCAAACATTATATTATCATAATCATGGCTAATACCCAAGGGTATTAGCCCTTAAGGCCTTAACCATTGTAATGTATACAAGCATAATAATGAACAACCAATGTAACCTAACCAAGTTAAACGAATGATACCAAAAATTGAACAATTAACAAGAGTGTGAGAATTACAAGGTGTTTCCTATGGAATTAAAGGCGTTACGAGACCTTCTTTGCTCTTCTTGTCTTCTGAAAATTGAATTTTATGGTAATGGTATCGTTAATATGATCAAGTACACCCTAAACTCGTGTTTAGGGATTTGTATTTATAGTCTCTAAAAATTCATCAATACGCCGTATTGGTTGAGGTTAATACGGCGTATTGGGGGTTTCTTAGAGTATGGACCACGTTCAATATCTTCCGTAATATTTAATTACTCAATATAGGATACGATGTATATTGGTCTTCTGGATATGGTGTATACATCTTTAATTCTTCGTGGTTTCTTGTGAAGTGCAGGCACAGATACGCCGTATCTTCCTTGATGGATACGGCGTATAGGATGTCAGAAGAGTTTTATTTAGATCTCTTGTTTTTTAAGCTCCAGAATGTGTGCCTTTTAGCTAATCTTCACAAAGTACTAATTTCTTTACTGCAAATTTCAAATATTAAACGATTATGTAACATTTTTTTTTTTTTGGGTAAGAAAAATGGGTTTATTAGATGCTAATATGTGTCGTTTTTTGTTTGTCATCAAATATCCCACATCTGTTGAATCCTAATTGTTCTCATATGTAGCACTTTTAGTAAATTTATAATATTAGTATCCCAACCGTTGTTAAGGATCTTTTCTCTTTAAGTAAATTATTCGTTCAATTCTAGTACACAACCAAACACCTAACGAAATGGAAGATGGTAAAATACTCTCCAATTCGCTTTATAATAATCTGCGTTGTAACATTTAACTAATTCGCTCAATTGCTTGGCCGTGACGAGTATTCTATCATAGGCTTGGCAATGATACACATCTCCACCACTAAAGCTAAGGAGTAACAAGTTTTTGTCAGGTAAATTCGGGTCTTTTGGGTTTAAATGGTTTGATCACTCTTTCTAATCTCTATCGATGCCAATATTCTAGAAAAGGCGACAAATCGCACATACACATCCATAACGATAAAATAGACACACATGGTTGCATTCATTCCTTAACTCGAATAAGCTAAAGAATAGGACTAGTAGTCTTCACCAAAAAGTCATAACCAGCTAGGGCGGGTCAAATCATTTTTACAATCCTCTAACGGATAGTATAGACATTATATGATTGCATTCAATTCCCTCATTCGAGTAAAACTAAGGGTTAGGATGAAGAGTGATATAGGGTAGGGATCTTCTAATCCTTCACCAATAGTAATAAACAAACAAGGCGGACAAAATCACACATACATGGCCGTAATGACGGAATAGACATATGTGATTGCTCGCATCCTCATTCGAGTAAGACCAAATGTTAGAGATTAGGAAAGGGAAAATAGTTGTTGTTAAATAAAAAGAACAAAACCAATAGATTAAGTCCAAACAAATAAGGTAGAACTAGTTGCTGAGTAGCTTTCCCGAACGCCACCCATGAAAAAAGACAAAGAATAATATGGACATTAAAAGTTCTTGATCAATAGATACACAAAAACAAATTAGTTGACGTTCCCGTATACGGTCAAACTCCCAATCGTCCATATTTTCATCTCTTTACATAATTTTGTGGCGAATATATACCACTCCTATTCAAAACTTTTCATCGTTGATTTATATTCAAGTTTTGTACGAATAAATCGATCCTTCTAATAATGAATCGGTTTAAGATTATAAGATACCGTCTATCTACTTATACACTATAACGTTTTCCTATTTGTTGTGTCTTGCAATTTTTCTAATTTTTTAGATATTTTTTAAATTTTTTACCAAATACATAACTTTACTCGAATTTCAGTGTAATTTATCCATCTGACTCTCTAATAATATCTGGATAATTTATCCATACTTCCTCCATACTTTTGAATATAAAATGTTAATTTATAAAAGTAGTTAAAACACATGAAAACACTATATTTTTACGAATTCCCATTGCTTTGTGCCAATTTCACGAGCTAACCATGGGATGATAAAATCATACCGTGCCAAATTTGCATTTGCAATTTTATCGACGATACCAGAGATAGAAAATTTCCATTGCAATACAAGAAATACAATACTTTACACAAAAGTAACTAGCAACTGATTCATGACTTAATCTAATAGGGTAGGCTAAGGTGTAAACGAAACAAACATTTGGTGTGAAAAAGACAGGAATAGCTCAACAGGTTTTTCTAGGAGAATCTTACTCTAAAAATGAGAGTAAACAAAGAGTTTATACGGGGGTTAACTAACTAGTGTGGTTAGTTAATATTACAATATATAGGCTTTTTGGGTGTAATCCTAAAAATTTACCAGTTTAAATAAGTTAATCTATTTATTTAAAATAGTACTTATTATTATGGTCTCGAATAGATATACCAAGCCAAGTTCTAAAGTCTACACATCACCGGTACACTCATAATTTTATGGAATTTGGGTAAACATTTAGAAATGGATAAGGCTAAATTCTCACAATATCTAACAAGGGTTATATGCGCAGGTTATGTAACTAATAATTTCACAAAAGTATGCTCGAATTTTTTAAAAATTTAGGCATAATTTAAGCATTTTATTGTGAAAAATAGGACAAGTAAGCGTTCTAATTCTCCTCCCCCCACTTGAAGTATGCAATGACCTCGTTGTATAAATAAAACATTAAAAACAGGAAATTAAAAGAATTAGAACGAGAAACTCCCCTAGGATTTGCTCGGTGTGATCCTCTATGTTGCGTTTATGAGCAAAATTGTGTGTTGTAAATGAGGGTCTGGATGCTAGAATGACTACAACACATAGTATTCTAGAATATAAATACTCTACCAAAAGTCATCTTTTTCGTTCACTAGGTCCTGTATAAGATATAGAAAAATTAATGCAATTATATCTCGACCCTCAATGGTTAGAAAAAAAACAAAAACACAAAAAAGTTCTGGAAACAGATACGGCGTATCAGTGAACTGAATACGGCGTATTGAGACTTGCAGAAAAGTATCTAAATATGGGTTAGATGTCAAATACGTTGTATTCATTTAATGAATACGGCGTATAGACAAATATGACAATAAATTTAAACTACAGAAAAATAAAGACTAGATAACGTCCAGGTAGGTCAATACGCCGTATCCATTGAGGTTGGATATGCTGTATCGAGTATCTAGGAAGACAGACTCGATAAAAAATTGAAAATACATTTCGGGTTGTCTCCCAGCAAGAACTTTTGTTTACAAAAAAGTCTTTAAGTTAGACTTGCCTCAGTTTTATCGCATCCTTATAAAACAACTTAGGGTCGAACGGGATGCCAAATTGCACATATAAATTTTTAATAATAAAAATTAATGGCAACCCTTTGTGAAAACGTTTTCGAATCATGGCGTTAATCATTATGACAAAATCTTTTGTAGCGAAAGATTTACCTGGTGTGTCATGATTTGTTTCAATGGTTATATCAAACTCTTGGAAATAAGTGTCAACGTTAACATTGATAACACTATCCAAAGGTTTGATAGAAATGTCCTCCGAGGGTAATTTGACATTGATTTCATCAATATCATTCCCCGTATCTGATTTTAAATCGTTGACAGAAATTAACTTATAAGAAGATGAATTTTTGTCGTATATAAATGTGTAATCTTCATCATCGGATTCGGCAAATGATATTGTAAAATCAAAATCAGCTTTAATGGCGTTATGAGGACTTACAGTGGGTTCAGATGAGACTTCCGGGTCAGATGCCAATGCATCATTGTAGACGATAACTGGGAAATCTGTTTCAAAATCTATGAAGAGGTCAATATTATCATAAATCTTACCGTACATAGCAGTTTCCCAATTAAACATCTGACCGCACTTATGAGCTTTATCAGCCATAAGTTGAATGTACTCTTCCATGGTGATGTTAGGGTCGTCCATTTCATGTAATAAATTTGCTACGAAAGAAAAGGGTCAAATGGACTAATACGCCGTATTCAGTAAACTGAATACGCGCTCCGTATTGATGTTAAAGTCGAATACACTGTATTGGTTTTAGGAAAAGTTTATACGCCGTATCCAAAAAGATGAATACACCGTATTGAGTTTTTGACTCAAAAAATTACAGCAGACTTTAACATTGCAGAAAAACACACAAACACACAAATATGCAAAATATACAATGCATAAAATAAATCAAACACACAAAATCAAGTACACACAAAAACTAAACTAAAAACACATAATTTAAACTAATCTAAATTACGCCAAAACTAAACCAAAATACCAATAAAGAAAAGAATTAAACAGCTTCACTCCCCATTAACGGCGCCAAAAACTTGATGTGTCGTTGAGTGTAGGCATTTTATTTATCAAGTTTTACATTTATATTTTGCCGACTATACCTAAAAACAACACTAACGGGCAGTGTACCTGATCAGATGTAGCTTCGTTGGTAAGTAGGGTGTCAATCACTAAGAGCGAGAGTGTTAATTCTTAGTTTTATCAGTATTTTAGTTTATCTATGTTAGATCTAATCTATGTTAATTCTAAGTTAAACCTATGCTAAACCTAAGATAAGGGGGTTTTCAGCGTGAGAGACTGGCACAGGTTTGGTGGTGAGTTAAATCTACTTTCGCTACCAAAACACACGCAAGACAATAATCAAAAGATAGAAGAGCGGTCAAGCCAATTATAAGGAAACTGTATTAACCGTGATTAATCAAATATAATGTTGGTTTGTTTATTTAGTGTAATGAATGACTTATTTTTAAGGTTATATCTTTCCTAGATTTAGGCGGTACTTCTTCCTAAAACCTAGATACGTCAAATTTTTGTCACAATTAAACGCATCCGCATAAAGTATTTTCTTTGCTGATTATAATTATCTTAGGAGATTAATAATGGTGATCTTATTAAACCCTAGCCCATCGGGACTTTTCCCACTTACTGCTTAACGACTCTTTATATTCTAGTAGTCCAATGTCTGAGTCTTTACCAAGGGAATCAGAACGTTATTTGTTGATCCCAGGTCACCTGCTAGTCCAACTTATTCACTAAACCAATGGTAAAGAGAGGTCAATATTTGTGATCCTATGATTCTAGATATATAAATTGCAATATGGAGAGCCATCCCAGTATCTATCTAACTTGGTCGGTATCACTAGACCTAGTTGAATGATAGGTCGCATACTTAAGCACATAGACAAGTATGAATTGATAAACATAATCAACAATCAACGATAAATTTAGCAATCGATATAAACAAACCAAACATTATATTATCATAATCATGGCTAATACCTAAGGGTATTAGCCCTTAACCATTGTAATGTATACAAGCATAATAATGAACAACTAAGGTAACCTAACCGAGTTAAACAAATGATACCAAAAATTGAACGATTATTAAGAGTATGAGAATTACAAGGTGTTTCCTATGGAATTAAACGCGTTGCGAGACCTTCTTTGCTCTTCTTGTCTATTGAAAATCGACTTTTGTGGTAATGGTATCATAAATATGATCAAGCACACCCTAAACTCGTGTTTAGGGATTTGTATTTATAGTCTCTAAAAATTCATCAATACGCCGTATTGGTTAAGGTCAATACGGCGTATTGGGGATTTCTTGGACTAGGGACCACGTTCAATATCTTCTAGAATATTTAATTACTCAAAATAGGATACGGCGTATATTGGTCTTCTGGATACAGCGTATACATCTTTAATTCTTTGTGGTTTTTTGTGAAGTGAAGGCACAGATTCGCCATATCTTCCTTGATGTATACGGCGTATAGGATGTCAGAACAATTTTCTTCAGATTTCTTCGTTTAAGATTTAGATGTGTGCCTTTAAGCCAATCTTCACAAAGTACTCCATAATTACTGCAAATCTCAAATATAAATGAGTAAGTACCAATTCTTGCAATAATTTATATAAAATAGGTAAGAAACATGGGATAAATGATGCTATAAAAGTGACGTTATTTGATGTCATCAACATGACAGTCGATACGCCGTATCCATTGAGTTGGATATGCCATAGTGAAACTTGTAAGAAAAATAAACCAAATACGGGTCAGAGGTCAAATACATTGTATTCATAAATTTTGAATACGCTGTATTGACAAGTCTGACAATAAAGTTCAAAGTGCTGGAAAATAAAAAGATAACGACCAGGTTATTCAATACGCCGTATCCATGGGGTTGGATACGTCGTATCGAAATCCTGGGAAGACAAACTCTATACAAAATTGAAATTACATTTTGGGTTGTCTCCTGGCAAGCACTTTTGTTTTTTGGAGAGTCTTTAAGTTAGACTCCCTCCAGCTTCAGTCTATCTCATGCACGCTCACGTGTCCACGTGTGAGCCATTCAAACATCTTCTCGTCCGTAAGTTCATGAAACACTTCTAACATTTATGGGTATCAACATAACATAGATGGAAATGGAAATTCTTGTAATATCCATGCCATAAATGTTCGCTGAACTTACTGCAAGCATGACTCCATTAACCTATCTTTCAAGAGGAAATCAAACTAGTCATATCATATAATCATAATATACCAAAAGAATAATAAGTATCATATCTAAATACATCACCATGTAAACAAAATAGATATAATAAACATGTCCACATAAGGCAAAACCATAGAATGTCCAAGGTGATCAGGTAGCTGGTCCTGGGTCTGCTGGGCTAAGGTACTGGCACCATCAGTCTTCTGCCTAACTCTACGTCGCTGATACTCTAAGTGTATATCAAGGAAAATAGTGCCATCAAACCTCTAGTATCTCATACCCCTCTCCTCCATGAGCTAAGTCATGCGCTCCACCATCCAAGACGAATACCTGGCATGCTTAATCGTCAGCCTCTCTATCATCTCATGCTGTTGGCTAAGACCCTGCCTCATCTACTGCACCTCCTCCTCAACACTTTGTAACCTCTATGCTATGGTCCTAGGAGCGAGAGCAGCAACCTGAGACATTTGCGATGCCTGCTGAGGTGCTGGATCATCCTGAACATCCTCCCGACCCGTAGGAGCATCCTGAGGAACCTTAGGATCAACCTGAGCAGCTCCACCCGTAACTCCCTACCTTTGTGGACCCACTGCAACCCGGCTTATAGTATCCAAAAGTCTCTCACATATCCTCAATCTGATCAGCTCCTCTATGTCAATAGTGGGTAACTCACGGGCCTCAGTAGTCAGAGTCTGAAGGCTCTACTCCGTAAACACCCCAAAATATCTACCAATCTGCGCAATAAAGTGTCCACCTGATATATGAGCTCCTGCCTTCCTCTCCTAGACATATCTAAATAAATATTATGCAAGCAACTAGGGGAAATTCACCATCATCCCCTCATCAATGCTCCTAAGGAAGAGAAGGTCAGTAGTGGTCACCTTCTCAGATTCCTGACCCTTGGATGAGACAGTAAAGGCGATCAACTTATGACACAGCCTCCTCAAAGGCTCTCTGATCAATGTGTAAGAAGGAGTTAAACACATAAAGTCACCACCAGAAGAAATCCTAGTCCAGTAATCAACCAACTCTGCCTTAGAGGCAGTCACTCTCAAACCAGCCTCCTAGTAGGCTCCAAACCCATCGGTCTCCATCTCCTCCACGGTGTGCAAACCCATAATGGAAATAATCTGCCTCCAACTCAACTGGCATCTAAGCCCTCCTAACTGAAACTAGAAAGTATCAGCTGTGTCGAGATCAAAAATACCCTCTCTAAATCGACACTTGCTAAAGAACTCCAAAATGATATCCCTAACCAACGGTCCACGCATACCCAACAACTCTCTCTAAACAAAGCTCGTAAACAAAACCTCACCATCATCCCCTTTGTGCTGCATCCTCAGCCTCTTAGTCATATCTAAATCACCATCCTCAATCTCATCCAACCTAGAAAAATCCAAAGTCTATACCCGATGTACCTTCTTATAGTAAATCTTACTTAACCTGGTCTCAAAATCTAGCTGCTCCTCCTCGGTATAACCTTGGGTGTCAAACCTAAGCCATTCATGTCTCTCATGCATGGGAGGTAATGTCATATCTGCAAAATTAATAAATATTTTTAATAAGAGATAAAAGAATAATATGTCTGGTCACAGGGTCGATACGACGTATTTGGGGGCACCAATACGCCGTATAAGAAGTTTTAAATCATCGAGTATCCAATAATTCCAAATATACAGTATTGGAAAAGTGAGCTCAATACGCCGTTTTGAACATCCTTAATACGGCGTATTATGTATACGTTGTATTAGTTTAGTATAAAAGACAAGCTAAATATGCGGTATTGGGAATTCACGCAATAAGGGTTAAAAAGGTTCCAATACACCGTATTCAGCTTAACGAATACGCCATATTGGTTTTGTAGATATAACTCAGTTATGGGTTACTAGTTTTACCCATTTTGCCACAATATTTCAAAACAACGATGGAGAAAAACATCTCTTAAACATAAACTAAATAACCCCTAACTTAATTCATAGAAAATCAAAACAATAAATTGAAACCCTAATTCTTATGAAATCGAAATAAGCCAAAATTAAGAAGAAAAGATGTGTACCTTAATGCGAGAATGGAAATAAGCTAGTAATTAAGATTTGAATCAAAGGAAAGATCTCCTCAAAGATTTTTAACCGTGTGTTCGTGTGAGAGGATAATTTTTCATGTAATAATGAAATCCGGCGTATTCAAAGGGTATTTATACTCTCTCTTGTATGCGTTGTATTGATTTTATTCAATACTCCATATTAGACCAAAGGTTGACTGGTCAAAATCTTATTAAAAATTTTGATACGGCGTATTGATCAAAGATTGATATGCCGTATCCATTATAGGAGATCAATTTTAGTGAATTATAAAGAACATACTTTGGCCTTCGCAACATCAATTTGTTGAATAAAATAATACCTGTATACCCATCATCCTTATAAAATAGCTTAGGGTCGAAGGGAATGCCAAATGGCACATACAAATTTTTAACAATAATTAATAGCATCCCTTCGTTAAGATAATTCCAAATTATGATATTGGTACTTAATTCTTTGATAAAAATTTTAATCGTGAAAAACTTATTAATTGTATCACGACTTGATTCCCTAAGTTCGTTTGACACATGTGCATAAATATAGGTATTTATTACATTATGCAACTGTTCAATAGATATATTCCCCGAAGACTACTTGATACCTATTTCATCATCATCATTACCCTTATCTAATTGTAAATTATTGACGGAAGAAATTTAACAAGAAAACATATATTCACCAATATTTAAGATGTTAAAATTTTCTTTTTTAGAAAATCGTTTCCTTAAAGTTTTTTTTCTGACATAAAATTGTATTCTTCATAATCATATCCAGACAATGATGTTTTATTTTCCCAATTAAAATTATCGACAAGCTGAGAATTTAATGTGGGTTTAGATGAGTTATCAGATTCTAATTCTAATGCGTCATTATAAACTATAGCTGGGAATTTTGTTTCAAAAAATCTGAGGGCGTTGATGTCTACAGTATCAAGACACCAGCTGATCTTACCGTACTTAGTAGTTTTCTAATTATAAACTTGGTTGTTTCTCATAGACTTTTCAGTTTTAAACTGAACATATTCTTCTATAGCAGTACCTGGGTTGTCCATTTCCTGCAATAAATTGATTGGAAACACAAAATAACAAACTGACAAAAACTAAATAATCACAAATGCAGAAAAACAAACACAAAACAACTAAAACACTTAATGATAAACTAATATTCAGAATAATTAACTAATAAAAACTAAACTAAAAACTAAATCTAATCTAAAATACTAATAAACAAGTATCAAACAATTTCACTCCCCAACAATGGCGCCAAAAACTTGATGTGTCGTTTAGTATAGGTAAGTTTTGTTATCAAGTTTTACTATTTATATTTTGCCGACTTTATCTAGTAACTAACACTAACAGGCAGTGTACCCAATCAATTATAGGTTCGTTGGTAAGTAGGGTGTCAATCACTAAGAGTGAGCGTTAATACTTAAATCTATCCGTATTTTAGTTATCTATGTTAGTCCTAATTACTTCTAATTAAACCTAAACTAACGCAAAGAGGGGGGTTTCAACCTGAAAGACTGGCATGAGTTTTGGTTTAATCTAAACTAAATAAGTCAATTAACACACACAAGCAGATAAACAAACGATAAAGAAGCGGTCGAGCACTTATGTAAGGAAAACGTATTAGCCAGTTTAATTAAATAAAATGTAGGAATTGTTTATGTGTGCAATGATTGTATTACTTCATTGGTGGTATATCATTTCAAAGCTAGGTGGTACTTATCCCTAAACTCGAGGCTTATATTATAGTTAATCTTGTCATAATTAACTGATGAGGTGTCATTTTATACACTATTTTGGGGCCATTTAACCCCCTAAATCATGAAAATATGCCCAAATTACGTGCTTAATCGTTTGCTTTCATGTTTTTAGCACTTAGATGACTTTTGGAGGAACTACACATGACTTGGGCTCATTTGGAGAAGAAACGGACAAGATTCCTGACCTACACCAAATCTCTTAAAGATTTATGCATACAAAGCGTGGAGATGGCGTTACAGGCATAAAATGACGTCGTCGTGATCTATCTGGTAACATCGTCAGGAATCTCGCGATGACGTCAGGACGTGGCCGACTTAAAGAGGATCTAGAATCATCTACATGGCGACGGCGTCAGGATTTCAAAGCGATGTCGTCGCAATGATTTTCACATATATATTGAACCAAAATTAGGGTTTTAAGTGTGTAACTTTGTATAATTTTAGGGAGATGAACCCTAGTCATTCTGGCAACTTTTAAGGTCGTTTTTAAGGCCTCAAAACCCTATTGTAACTACCTTTAATCTATGTTTTAATCAAGTAAGATTATTTATCATTAATCATTCAATATGTCTATGTGTTGTGTGATTGATTTATATTCTTGCTTTATCTTTAACATGCTAGGCCAAACCCTCTTTTGTATTTACTTATAATTACATGAAACTTAGGTTGTAGATCCTTTTGATGTTGCTTCTTGCTGATGGATGTGCGTGTTAGGCTCTAGAAAACTAGCCATAAGATATTAAATTGGCATAGACGTCTAGGGAAACGCGAGTAGTGTAGAAAGGATACCATCGGTAATAGTCTTTATACTACCTTACCGCTAATATGGTTGATACCTTTTAAGTTATTTCACATGCATTTAATATACTCTTAGGGGCCTTGTAATAGTCTTCATACTACCATACTTGTGCGTTGCCCTAACAGAATATTAGATAGACGGCGGGTTCGTGTAATCCGTTCATGACCTAGGAAATACTTACACATATCATCACAAGTGTGACAAGGCAACAGATCTAGGAGAAGCAATCTGAGGAGTAGTGCATGCTTAGGTAAATACATATTTTTATCATAAAGTTATCACCAGTAATTTAGATTATATTTAGTTTAATTAGTAGTTAATCAAACCAACCTCTCAAACCCATGATATTTACTTGCTTTCTTATAAATATAAAAATACAAAAAGAATCTTCTCTCAACGCCTTAGAATTTTGTTAGACCGTGATCGAGCCTTCCTAACCTATTTCCTTGCCTATACTACACTGCAACGATTAGGTACACTCCCTAGGGGATTGTAAAACTTCTTGTGAAGTCTTTACGAGACCCGCATCAAGTGTTTGATGTCACTGTCGGGGAATAGCGTAGGTTTCAGATTCAATCTAGCTTAGGTCTACTCACAAGATTCCTATCAAGTGAGACTTAATTTCTTTTCAAGTATCTTTCTTTTAGTCTATCTCTTCTTTGTTCATTTTTTTTGTAACCAAACCTACTCTTTCGTTAACCATCATGGGAGACGAAAATTCAAACCGACCCCATACCTTAGGAGATTACTCCTGACCTAGCCACGAGGGCTACTGAAATGCCATTGAGCTTCCCAAAGGAGCCAAAGTGTCCCCCTGCAATCCGACACCATCTGGTTGGTGCAAAACGGATGTGCATTCCACGGACTTGTGTCCGAAGACCCGATCCAACATCTAAGGACTTTCTTAAAGTTGTAGATTCCATTAACCTTAATGGTACTACAATAAATACCACTCGTTTACGTCTATTCCAATTTTCTCTTCGTGATCAAGCTATCGATTGGCTTGATTGTCTACCCGCGGGATCCATCTCGACTTGGAATGATCTCACCACTCGTTTCCTCGCATAATTTTTCCACCAGGAAGAACTGCTAAACTTTGAAAAGATATCTTGATGTTTCAACAATGCCAAGACGAATCTCTCTACGATGCGTGGAATCGTTTCAAGGACTTACTTCAAAAGAGAATGACATAACCCCGATTATTTGTCATATTTTTCTCCAACTTCAAATCCATCCATCAAACCAAAGGATTCGGGTAGCTTTAGGATGAAGGTAGTAGAACCCTTGACCATTCACACACCACCTTCACCCCACGTAGCATACCTCTATTGAAATGGTGTTTATCGCTACTATCACCCGCACTTGACCTTAAGTGTAGGGGAGACCCACCTTTTACGCGTCAAATAAGCATAGAGTTAGGCTCGTGACTCGAAAAAAACAAGCGCTTATTGGGAGGCAACCCAACCTTTTATTTTCTTGCATTTTAGGTGTGTCTTGTATGTTTGTTTTGAGTCATATGATTGTGTTAATCAATTTTGTGGTTTTTGCAGTAAAATTTGCAGGAAATAACTGATGGGAACTTGCGTACATGGATTTTTAAAGAAAAGGAAAAAAAATTATAGAGCCTGGAGACGGCGTCAGGATTAATCCTGACGGCGTCGCCAGGCCTGCTACAGGAAAATTCGATTTTATTTAATTTTTGAGAAATTAATCTTGTATACTTTTTGGAATGTGTATTTTTCCTATAAACCTGCAGGAAACCGCAATTAAATTAACACATTCATCTTATCCTTTATTTGTTTTCGTATAGTCTAAACCTAGTTAATGAGGTTGTATTTATCATTCACCCATGGATTTTATGCTTGGTATAGTTGTTCTTGTCTTAGATTTACAAGTTATATTTGATGAGAAGAAGCTTGAATGTTCTTAGGAAGTTTCATTGGATGATTCTTGAAGGACAATTTAACCAGTTATCGCATGTTTCTTCTCCATTATTGAGCAAACCAAGGGAGTACTATTTTCTTTTACTTGTTTTCTTTTCCCTTTATTTGTTTTTACGAGTAATTTTATAGAATATTAGGGACAATGTTCAACTTAAGTGTAGGGGGAAATAAGCTGTTAACCTTAAAATATGTTGACTTATCTGGAATTACATTAGTTATCATTAGGCAATACCCATAGGGACTAGAATTGTTAAGTTAGAATAGTTTCCCTTATCTTGACCTATATATACCCCCTCCATACTTCCATAGAGGGGTGAGGATTCATTTTTGTATCTCATTAGGCGTGTGTTGTTTCTCTCTCTAAAAGCACACACATCTTTCCTTTCTCACTAAATAAAATGTTTCTCTCACTAAATTAAATGGCTACTTATTTGTTTCATCCTCCCTGACCTTCGGGTCTTGTTTAGCTAGTGTTTCTTATTACTTACAATTGGCATCAGAGCTAACCAAGGGTGTATTGTATTCGTGTTTGTTTGTTTCGTGGCTGTTAAGCTTATTTATAGCTTATTACGTCTTATTTTCGTGGCTTATTTGTCCATAAAAAGCCATGGTTAGAATCTTTGTTGTTGTGTGTTTGTGTCCAGATCTGTCATGTTTAGGATTATCAGTTGGTTAAAGCTTATTTTTAGCTTATTTCGAGCTTATTTAGTCCTTGTTTAGGTCTGTCTCATGTTCTGCTTACTTCGTCCTATTTCTGGTTTTGCTGATTTCAAGGCTATCAGCCTGTTTTTCAGCTTATTTAAGCTTATTCAAAGCTTACTAGTCATGGCTTATTTTTGAGTCTGTTTTGTTTCTACAAACTGCTTATTTTTTAAGCTTATCATTTCTGGGCTTATTTGGATAAAAATGGAAACACAGATGCATGTAGCTTGCAAGGACAGTGTTTTGTGGTTTTTACAAAAAGACAAAAGGACGATTTTGTTTGTTTGGCAAATAGATAAAAACGTACAAGCACGACCGGATTAACAGTTTTTCGACAACCAAACTCGTAGTTAGCCTTAAGGAACCAAACTCGAAGTTAGCCTTAAGGAACCGAACTCGTAGTTTCCTTAAGCCACCGGATTCGAAGTAGACTGTGTCAACCGAATAAGCAACTATGACTTAAACCAAACTCTAACAACAATATCAATAACTACAGCAACATCAAAGCCTCATTGTTACATTTTTATAACAACCAAATCCTACAAATCTACCTAAACCTCTTCGTCACATTCACCACATCATCTAATACTATCATTACTCAATCATCTCTAACCTCAAGACTCGAAATTAAATAAATCAATGATATCAGTTTTTCTTTTCTCGTGTGTGTTCAATTAATTCATGACCCTCAAAAGATCAAGAACACAAAAGAAAAAATTCATCACGGATCTGTAATGGTAAAAACCATTTTTATTTTATGAAATTAAAGAATGAATAATAACAACTTTGTTATATCCATTTTTTTGTTTCAATTAACACAAAATACAACACCTACCCGAGACCACTTGAGTGATCTTGAAGCCGAATGGTTATTAAGTTCTTCATGGATTAAAGCAATATTTATAAGGGTTGTTTCGTTGTTGCTATGGTGTGATAAGGAGGGGTATTCGATTTATTTGTGATGGAAGAGATGGGATAGATGCGTTTGATTTGTTTCATTTTGGAAAGAGATGGATAAGAATGTGGTG
>BQNB010096574.1:1489-25592 GCA_026074375.1 Tanacetum coccineum
CAACGCACAAGTAAGGTAGTATGAAGACTATTACAAGGCCCCTAAGAGTACATTACATGCATTAAAACACTTAAGAGGGATCAACCATATTAGGGGTAAGGTAGTATGAAGACTGTTACCGATGGTATCCTTTCTACACACTCGCGTTTCCCTAGACGTCTATGCCAATTTAATATTTTATGGCTAGTTTTCTAAAGCCTAACGCGCACATCCATCACAAGAAGCCATATTAAAAGGATCTACAAACTAAGTTTCATGCAATCATAAGTAAATACTAATGGTTCTAGCCTAGTATGTTAAAAGGAAGCAAATAACAATAAATAATCAAACAACACATAGACATATTAATTGATAAAAGATAGAGGACTTCACTTGATTAAAACATGTGTTCAAGGCTGATACAAAAGGGTTTTGACACCATAAAAATGGCCTAAACAATTGCTATACTCGACTTTTGATAATAGGGTTCAGTTCCCAAAAGTTACACACTTAAAACCCTAAAAACGAGTTTGTATATATAGGAAAACGGGCGTGACGGCGTCGCGTTATAATCCTAATGTCGTCATTCCGTCAAATCTTCTAGGGATTCTTTAAGTCGGTTGGATCTTGACATCGTCGTAAGAAATCTGACTCCGTCCTTTGTATGTCTTGACGCTGTCACAAATAATTGTGACGTCGTCTCTATCCATTGTATGCATTTTCTTAAAGAGATTTAGTGTAGAGTTGTAATCTTGTCCGTTTCTTCTCTGAATAAGCCCAAGTCATGTGTATTTCCTCCAAAATCCATCCAAGTGCCAAAAACACAAAAAGGAACGATTAAGTACATAATTTAGGCATATTTGCATGATTTAGAGGGTTAAATAACCCTGAAAAAGTTATTAAATGACACCTCATCAAATACCCCTACACTTGGGATTTGCTTATCCTCAAGCAAATGGCCTTTTCTACCTAGACAATAGAAATATCTGGGGCATTTAACCTACTTTTCAATGATATTTTACGACACAACCTTCTAGACCTCGTAATTAAAAGCATGGAAGTTATATACTAGCACCTCACATAAGTGTTTGGATTCTCTCTTTTTCGTAGGTGTATAATGAATTATAACAGTATAGGAAACAGGAAAATAACACTCATTACATGTCATAGCACATAAATTACCATAGGGTTGGTAAAGGATCAAACCTTCACCACTAGGCGCAAGTACTAGAAATTACTATCAAAGAGGTCTTTTAAAGGGTTGTGATGTTCGGGTGTAGGTTAAACAGCAGCAACAACGGATGGTATATCCATGGGCCGTGGCGAGTTAACTAACTATAAGATACATGCTGAGGCATTGCTAAGCCAAGACTCGACCACTCTAGAACTAAGATATACGAACTAAGATATACAAACTCTACATCCAACTCTTACTTTTTCTTTTCTTTTTTTTGTTTTTTGTTTTTTGAATGAACGTAATACAAAACGCACTAACGGGCAGAAGAAACCGATTCGTGAGTAGTGTAAGATGATAAAATCCGCTGTCGTCCGAAGAGCTAAGTGTCACTTATTTTAATTAGAATATGTCACGTTTGAAAAGAGGTTTTAAGTTGAATTTATTAAATAACGAGTCAAAAGTAAATATGCGTAATTAAAAGAGATAGACGTAATAGGGAGAAATAGGCTTGCACTAGCCTAGCCATTTGCATTACTACCGGTTATGAACTATTTTTTACTGGGTGCCAATGTTACACCAATGGTTTCATTAGTGGTTATCTAATTCTATAGACCTGAATAATGATATCTTTAGTCTGCCTATAATTCCTTCGATCGCTGAATCCCGAAAAGTCACAAATGTAGGGGCAACCAGGTTATAGTGATTAATCCAAACTATCCCAAGAACTAGTCTAATAACCTATGTAAATTTATTAAACCCTCTCTATAAAAGAGTTCCTCGTGCTTTTTTAAGAATATAAAAAAAGGTGATAGAGGCGTAAACAGGGTCAGTTCCTACACTAATTAGGATGATGACGACATCATAATCACGTTACATTTAACACCATCATTTATCCCGAATAAATTATCCACTTTTATATAATTATTTCAAGAATTTATACTTAATTGCTTAAAAGTGTTATTTGCAGTAATTAAGGAGTGATTTATGAAGACATGCTAAAAGGTGCATATTTTTGAGCTAAAACGATGATATTTGAAGATTGCTTATTTATGATCAATACTCCGTATCCAGAAAGGAAGATACGGCGTATCAGCGCCAACTCTTCACAAGAAAACGCGTACAAACAATTCCTAATACGGCGTATCACTCTTCTACCATACGCCGTATCTAGCTGGATAGACATTCAAAGATACGGAGATAATTATAATTTGGGAATGAATATTTGATTGATTATAAACTTAGCGCGCACTCCAAGGAAAACACCCCAATACGCGTATTAACCTAGCTTAATACGGCGTATCTAATCTTTTTCAGACACTATAAATAGAAGACTCAAAAACGAGTTTTCAGTGTGCAAAATCATATTCTCTATACCATACACATAAAAGACAATTTTTTGATGAGAAGAGCAGTGAAAGGTCAAGCATCAATCACGATTCCATAGAAGACACCATGTAATTCCTATACTCTTGTAATCATTTAATTTTTGGTATCCGTTTGGTTAAAACGTTTAGTTTACCTGTTTATATTGATCACACTTGATAATTACAAATGGGTTATGGGCTAATACCCTAGGGTATTAGCCGTCTTAATGAAGGAATGTTTTAAAAATCCGATTCTTATTATCGTTTGAAGAGTTTAAATTTATGTTATCACATACACTTTTATAGTGGTTTTTGAATATGCGACCTATCATTCAATTGGATCTAGCTATGCCTAACAAGTGAACTAGATACTGGGATAGCACTCTATATCGTGATTTATATTACTGGACCAATAGGATCACAAATAATGTTATATCTTTGTCTTTAAAATATGAGCTTAGTTGGACCGGCAGGTGACCCGTAATGTTTCAACAAGTATGTTCTTAATTAATTGATAAAGATTTGAATAGTGAACTACCAGTATATAAAATACCGTCAAACAGTAAGTGGGTAAAGTCCTATGGGACTCGGGTTTAACAAGATCACCATTGCTTTAATCCCTAGATAGATTATAATTAAGCTAAAAGGATGCTTTATGCGGATACATTAATTATGACAGGATTCAACGTGTCTAGGTCTTAGGATGATGTCCCCCCTAAGTCTTAAGAATGATATGCCAGCTACGAATAAGAATTCATAATGCACTAAATAAACAAACCAGTGATAAATCGTATTAATATGCTAATAGAATTAACGATTTTCTATCTTTGGCCTGTACGCTCTTTTATCTTCTGATTGTTTTCTTGCATGTTTATTGTGTTTAAATTGATTAATGTCACCATAAAACCTGTGCCAGTCTCTCAGCTAAAACCCCCATTAGTCTTATGAAACTATATAACATAGGTTGTAACAAGTAATTAGAGTAATAAAATACTGATAAATATAAGGTTAACGACCCTACGCCTGAGTGTTCGACACCCTACTTTACCCACGAACTCTCACACCCGATCGGTATACGCCCGTTAAAGTGTTTTTGTTTTAGGATAAGCCAGATAAATATAAATTTAAAACTTGGTAATCAATAAATTAACCCTACACGACAGCACACTAGATGATCACACCTTACCTAGTACCCTGCTAATCCCATGTTCAAGTGGTAATCTAATAACAGGATTAACATGATCTAAACCACCCGCAATACTACCAAAACCCAGGGTTACACGATAGTCAAATGATATCCAACGAAACCATAATCTAACAGGAAACAAACATTATAACAATAGTAGATTCATGACTAGGCTAGCTTTTGAAGTGCTTAGCCGCTCATAGAACAACAAAGCAAGAATTAATAAAGATAATCATGGATGGAAAACTCATAATTCTTACAGAAGTTATTTATGAACAATTAAATACAAAAGTAAGTTAAGTGTGATCTCCCTAGGACTTCTGGTGGAATTTCGAGCTATGTAGGCCTTGATCACCTCTTAGATCTGTGGTAGAATGGTTGATGATAAAGTTGCTGAATGAGACCTCTATTTATAGATTTCGAATATGTCACGGTGTAACCTTTTAGAGGTTTACGCCATAAACTGTTGACTTATACTTTCCATCTTGCAAGCTTAAAGGATGTTACGGCGTAATCAAGTGTCCACGTTACGCCGTAATGCTGACTCAGATGACTCATCCTTCCATAATAATAATGTTACGGCGTAAACCTTATGTGTGGTTACGCCGTAATCTTGTTGGGTGACGTGTCTTGCCTTGAATATATTACGGCGAAACACTATCGTAGGGGTTACGCCGTAAAGTCTCGTAAGAATCCGTGTTTTCTTCATTTTTACGTCCTTTTCCCGTGTTTCTTGTCACATACTTGCATTTTACCTGAAAATAACAAAATAACCGTAAAAGTATCGAATTCAAGTATTTATAAGACAATTGCAAGTAATTTTAGGGGAAAATAGACACTAAAAAGTATCAAATCTTTGATGTTAACATGAGGAGTTGTTGCGTGGTGTTGCTGTACGCATGAATAAACTGAATGGAAAAAATGATGCAACAAATGTATCTCAACCACGTATGGCAACTAGGGTTTTCATAAACCCTATGATGCGTAATTTCTTTTAAAATTTACCAAATTTAAAACTTATAAAACTCGCTTCACCTATAGTCTACAACGCACTAACGGGCAGAGAACCCGATCATGTGTAGTGTAGGATTGGTAAATCTGAGGTTGTTCCAAGAGCTAAGAGGACGATCTATTATTTGAGTTAGCTAGTTGTCACGAAGCTGTTTAAATGATTTAGATTGCAAGAAAAGAGATGGAAGAATTAATTTGGTTTTATTCAATTGGTGGAATTAGTATAGTGGAAAACTACTAAGAAGATGAACCATTTAAACCAATTAAATATCCTAAGCTTAATTATCTTGATCTCGCTCATCTGTAAAAATATAGTACCCTTACTAAATAAAATAGTGGTACTATTCTTCACTTTAGCTCTTAGTCACATCTGTAGAAATATAGTAGCCATGCCATGAATTTAGTACCTCTACTAAATGAATCAGCATTGGTACTATTTTTGGCCATTTCTCGCCTTTTTTCGCTCCAACGTTTTTAATTACCTGAATTTGAAATAAAAATGAATTAAGTACCGAATTCATATAAAAATGATATAAAGCAAGGCAATAAACGCGAGAATTAGGTCTTTCGTGTGGTTATGGCATGTCATACACACTAGTTTATCAAGCTTTTTGCTTGAGGTTAATGTGATACTTCAGCCACATTCCGTTTGTACTTAACTATTTTTTTGGTTAATATATTTACCAGGGTAAAACCCTTTACTAAAAAAGAATAAGCGTGGGAATTTGATATATAAAAGTATTAAATATTTAATTTTACAAAATATCCTCCCACTTGACTTCTACTTGCCCTCTAGTAGAACCTTTTAAATAATTCTCAAAAAGATATCTTCCTAGTTATCCAGGAAGATATGAATTTAAAAATTACTTATGCTATAAAATTCTAAACCAAGCACCTCACAAAAGGAAAAACGAATCACACTCACACTCTCACTAATCCATGTGTTCCATTTTTGGTGATCACTAAACTGCTCAGTCATGGCGAGTATTCGATCATAAGCTTGGCAAGGATACTAATCTCCACCACTAAAGTCTAGATGCAACTATTCAAAAAGGAAAATGGGTTGACACAACACTAAGGCTTACGGGGTAAATAATTCTTTTAATACAATCTTAACCAAAAGCGTTACACCAACAAGGGCGACGAAACCACACATATACATCCGTAATGACGGATGAGACATGCATGATTGCTCACTCCCTCATTTGAGCGAAACCAAAGCTTAGGATGGAGGATGATATAGGGTAGGATAAAGACATGGGATGCACATTTAATTGTTGTTAAATAAAAACACAAAACAAGTAGTTTCCTAAGTCCACAATCTCCCCGTCACTGGTCACATTCATATCCAATAAGGCAAAAAATGAGGGTCAAAAGTCAAGGGGTCTTTATAATACATGAGTTAATGCGTATGAAATGTAGTGTAATGCCTCATAATCACCATACACTAGGCAAGAAAGATGCGTTAACTCGGCCTTTATCATCAATGAAACAGTAAAGTCTTAACTAGTTAAGTAATGAAAAACATGTCAAAATTATAAGGTAGGGTGTGCTCAGTAAAGTCTTAACTAGTTAAGTAATGAAAAACATGTCAAAATTTTATTAATGAAACAGTTTTCAAAAAAACTAGACAAATAAAGGCAAGTATAATCAAATAGGTATTTATTTCTAATCCATCCTCCCCCCCCACCTAAGTCAAACATAAGTATATAAAATTGAAATATGAAGGGTTAGAAATAGAATGGATTGCTCCCCTGGATTTGCTCGGTATGATGAAGAGACAACATGCTTTAAGCCATGCTCCAAGTCTGCTTCCTCGAGCAACATCCACCATTACAAGCAACTTCTTCATCACATGTATAGCATCCAACTAGTCTGGTTTGGGATGCTTTCTTACAGCTAACACCACTCCATGTGCACTTACTTGTAAAGCTGAAGGAAAGACTAATACCAAAAGCATAAATCTGGATAAAAGCAGAATAACATGAAATGTACAGAATAATAATACAAGAAATACAATCCTAACTCACTTTCGTAGGAATCATGGTTGCATTTAGCTTATGCAACAAGCCTTTTAAACCACTTGGTAGCCCAAGTGGACGAGTGAAGTCTCGTGAGGGTTTCCAAAAAACATACCCACAAAGTCTGTTTAATTATACACGTTTTTATAAAAATTTCAAACATATTAAAGGTTTTGCAGGACAGAGTTACGACGTAACCATGGATTGGGTTACGCCGTAATTATGTGGATGACCATTTTGAATTTTTTTGATTAAGTTCAGTTACGGGGTAATCGTGGAGAGGATTACGCCATAGCTTCAATGATTACGGTGTAACTCAGATGGTTACGCCGTAATTGCTGCAATCAGCAGCAATTTTACCACATAATTACAAGGCAAAGTGACTTAGAATTCCGCCCCCTTGCTGTTAGAACCTGCAAAACTAAGTAAGAAACATACAAAACCAACTAAATGCAGAAAGGAAATGAAACAAAACATAATTTAAAGATAGGCATGGGGTGCCTCCCACAAAGCGCTTGTTTTTGTTAGAGTCTCTAGCTTGACTCCACCCTTATTTACTAGGTAATAGGGTGTCCATCCCCTTACTTGGGATCAAGTGTAGGTGGAAGTAGCAATAAACACCATTCGGGTGTACATTTGCTACGAGGTAGAGAAATGATGATTTAAGACCATACATGGGTGGAGATTTCATTTTCCTATATACCTTATATGGTTTGGTTGATGACTCACATGATTCAAATTTTCCGTATAATGGACTCATTGGTTGAATATGAATGAAAGGCTCGGGTTTAGTGATAACTAAATGCACCTGTATTTCTGTAAAATGTGACTGGGGATCTTTAGCGAGAATTCTTTCAAGCTCCTCTATATCCTTAGTAGGATTAAAATTAGCCTCATCGTCAACCATGATTACATTCAAGATCTCGTCACCGAATTCTTCCAAAAGTTCATCCAAAATTAATTTAGTAGCCAGTGCTACACAATCATCATTAGGTGGTGTGGTGTGAATGGGTTGCGAGATCGAAGGTTGTATTACTTCGTCCATTTCATTAGGGACGTTAGGCGTGAGAAATTGCCTAATCTGTTCAACGTCCTCGATCGTAATATCAGAAATATCATAAATATTCCCATCATCATCTTCCACCTAAGCCTCCTCTTTCTCCAAGTCAACATCCTATTCACAAATACTAGAAAATTCATTAGTAGAGGGAAAAATAGGAAAGTTAAGAAGATTACCGCTTTCATGGTTCGTATCCCTGGATGTGTCATCATCACACCCATTCTGAACTTTCTCTTGCCCTATTCGCCTCAGGTTTTCAGCTCCTATTCTGAACAAGTCATCCAAGATCTCATCGAAGTCAGAATCCTTCTTATCCATAGGAGTGTTAGGTGTGTTTGGTGGTTGAGCAAAAAACTAAGGTGTGAAACTATAGGAGTGATCATTTAGTGGATTTTTCTTTTGTCTAGCAATGTACAGATTATATTTTGCTATTGTCATGCTATCAATGTCCACTTCATTGCTCGTATTAGGAGATTTAGAACCACGTTCATTATGTGGTTGGGAAGGTCAAAAATAAGGAAGTAGGGGAAGTAACGCATAATATTTGTCGAGAAACACGCCCTCATAGTAATGCGGAAGATCCAAAGTTATACTCTTGTCATGGTGAGAAGAGTTAAAATCCGCCCCTTTATACCTTGTTGGACTAATTTTAGATCAAATATTCATCCATGATCGCCTTTCTTTCTCAGCTTCATCCTCTAAGTACTCATTAAGCGTCATGTTCTCAATATCAGGCTCCATTTCCATGATTCCTGAAAATCAAACACCAGATACGAGTAGATTGTGCTCTTACAAGAAAACAACAAGAAATTAAATATACTGAGATAAAATATATACAAAACTTAAATTTAAAACCTATTTAACTCCCTGGCAACGGCGCCAAAAACTTGATGCATATTTTCTTTTAAATAATTTACCAAGTTTTAAATTTATAAAACTCACTTCACCTATAGTCTATAACGCACTAACGGGCAGAGAAACCGGTCGTGTGTAGTGTAGGATTGGTAAAATCCAAGGTCGTCCCAAGAGCTAAGAGGACGGTATATTATTTGAGTTAACTGGTTGTCATGTTTTAAAGTTGTTTAAATGATTTAGATTGCAAGAAAAGAGATGGAAGAATTAATTTGGTTTTATTCAATCAGTGGAATTGGTATAGTGGAAAACTACTAAGAAGATGAACCATTTAAACCAATTAAATATCCTAAGTTCAATTATCTTGATCTCGCTCATCTGTAAAAATATAGCACCCTTACTAAATAATATAGTAGTGGTACTATTCTTCACTTTAGCTCTTAGTCACATCCTGGAAAAATATAGTAGTCATCCCATGAATTTAGTACCTCTACTAAATAAATTAGTATTGGTACTATTTTTGGCCATTTCTCACCTTTTTTTGCTCCAATGCCTTTAATTACTTGAATTCAAAATAAAAATAAATTAAGTACCAAATTCATATAAAAATGATATAAAGCAAGGAAATAAACGCGGGAATTTGATATATAAAAGTATTAAAAAATTAATGTTATCACCCTAATACTAATATTCATAAGTGTATTGAGCAGGATGTTCATGACGGTCTCTCTGGGCTTGGATCGACTCATGTGAGTAGTGATGGTGTTCATATTGAAGGTAACCTGTTGAGTTTACCTTCAAAAGCATCGGGTTACCCTAGCGTGGATTCTCTGAATATAATGCATCGTGGCTGTGATAATAGCTCTTATTCTGATGCGATTGGTCCTGGTAATGATATATTTAATTCTGAGCTTAACCCTGATGGTAAGGGTGGTGTTCCTACTAGCTTTAGCGAGTCGATTCCTATGTCGACAATGAACCCTAGTAGCAATGCTGATATGGATGTAGAGGAAAGGATTTGGTCAATGAAGGGTGATGAACAAAATACAAGTTCTGGTATGAATTATGTACCTGCTGGTTCATCGCAAGTTACTCATGGGAGTCCTATTGTTCAGGCTACGCATATTGGTGGATCCCAGAACTCTTACGCTAATGTTGCAGGTGTGCAAGTTTCGGCTCCCAAAAAAGGTAATGTCAACTTTCGTCTTATGGTTACGGAAAATGTGTACAAAGTTGTGGACATGTCTATACCCCGTAAGAATGTTGATACAATTATTGAAAGATATGAAAATACTCTTGACGTGGCTTTTCCAATGATTTTAGTAGGAAAATAGATTACGGCGTAATTACTTATTGACACTCTTACGCCGTAACCCTTAGTCAACATCCAAATCTTTTTCCCCATAATAATATTTTTGCGGGCATAACTCGAACGGAAACGTTTCTGTAATGCCTCATCATCACCAAATATTCGTTATTAATAATTGATTACGGTGTAACTCCTGTGGGACGTTACGTCGTAATATCTTCTAAGCTTCCATCTCGTCAACATTAATCATTAAAACATAGTAACCCCAACTAAATAATATAGAAGTGGTATTGTTATTTCATCTTCATTTTGCGTTTTATGCTCATCCTGTATGGAAATTATATCCTTTCATTGAATATTAGTATACTTTACCTCTCTACTAAATAAATTAGTATTGGTACTATTTTTTCACATATTTCTCCATTTTCCGTTCCAATGCCCCTAATTTCCTGAATTCGTAAAATAAATGAATTAAGTACTGAATTCATATAAAAATGACATAAAGCAAGGCAATAAACGCGGGAATTTGATATGAAAAAGTATTAAATATTTGATGTGATCAGTCACAAAGCATTCAATTCCTTAAAAGAAAAACTCACATGCACTCATGTGATCATGATCCCGAATTGGAATCTTCCATTTGAGCTAATGTGTGATGCAAGTGATCTCGCGGTTGGAGTAGTCTTAGGACAAAAAGATGGAAACACTTTCACCCCATCTATTTTGCAAGTAAAACTCTCAATGCAACTCAGCAAAAGTATAATGTCACAAAAAAAGAACGCATGGCTGTAGTATTTGCATTCGATAAATTCCGACCATATCTGATCTTATCCAAAACAATTGTCTACACCGATCACTTAGCCTTAAGACGCCTTTTCAAGAAACAAGATGCAAAACTACGTCTTATATGTTGGATACTATTATTACAAGAATTTAATATAGAAATAAAAAGACATAAAAGGTACCGTATAAGGTTGTCCTCCGATCACTATCCGCGAATTACAAGACTAAGAACAATGATAGGGATAAATTAAACTGATAACTTTCCTAGCAAAACTCTTATGGAAATAAGCACCAGAGAGACACCATGGTTCACAGACTTTGCAAACTATTTGGTAGGTGATATTATGCCTAAAGGAATGACGTACCAACAGAAAAACAAATTCTTCTCCGACATCAAAAACTACTTTTGGGAAGAACCCTATCCTTTTCAAGTATGTTCGACGTATGATTTAGACGATGTGTCACTAGACCAGAAACTCGTATTGCTTAGATCAATGTCACTAGATCTACCGGTGGACATTATGAGGACCAACGACGAACCCGAAAAAAGTCCTAGATTCAGGCTTTTATTGGCCGACAATCATCAAAGAAGCTCACACTCTAGTTCGCCTTTGCGAAGCATGTCAAAAAACTAGAAATATATCCAAACGTGATGAAATGCCCTTAAACAGCATTCAATTATGCGAAGTTTTTGACATCTGGGGTATTGACTTTATGGGACCATTCTCGAAATCTTACAAATTCGAATATATCGTACTCCTTGTCGACTATGTATCTAAATGGGTCGAAGTTCAAGCTTTACCGACTAACGATGCCAGAGTTGTTATTTCATTCTTGAAAAAACTATTTTGTCATTTTTGAATGCCTAAAGCTCTCATAGGCGACCGAGAAACTCACTTTTGTAATAAAATAATGAAAAAAACTATGAAAAGATATGGAGTTACTCATCGTTTCTCTACATCATACCATCCTTAAATAAGTGGCCAAGTTGAAAATACAAACAGAGCCCTACAACGTATTCTTGAAAAGACTGTAAAAACAATCCCGCTATTTGGTCAAGAAAACTCAATGATGCTTTGTGGCCTTTAGAACCGCTTACAAAACACCTACCAGAACTACTCCTTACAAACTCATATACGGTAAAAACTACCATTTACCGTTTGAAATTGAACATCGTGCATACTGGGAACTTAAAAAATGGAATCCAGATCTTATCGCAACTGGTGAGAAAAGGATTTTTTCAATTACATAAATTAGACGAACTCAGACATTAGGCTTATGAAAACTCTCGTTTATATAAGGCAAGAACCAAAGTCTGGCATGATAGGAGATTGAAAATGAGAAAAGAATTCAAACATGGAAACAAAGTGTTATTATTGAACTCAAAATATAAATTCAAACAGCCTAAGCTTAGATCTCGCTGGCTTGGACCTTATGTAGTGAAACATCTATATCCATCCGGATATGTGGAATTATATGGTAAAGATGGAAAAACTTTTTATTGTTAATGGCTAATCGAATTAAGCTTTACGAGTGAAAGCGATTGATGATTATAATATGACTGGAAGGAATAACTCATTTACCCTTCTATACCCAAAGAATGAATTCTCCAAATGCAGAAGTCTAGCTACTGACTCTGAAAAAAATTAAGCGGTTCTTGGGAGGCAACCCGTGTTTTACCTTATTTTCACTTAAGTGTGGAGGAGACCCACATATAAAAAAACAACAAGAAAAATCCCAAAATATATTTTGTTTTTTGTATTTTTGTGTGCTTTATCTTTCTGCAGGTAATTAGCATATAATAAAAAAAACAAAGTGAGAAGAAGTTCGCTCATTGAATAACATCCCATTGCAGCTAATAAAAATCTACTGTCCTCTGGGAAGTTTCTTGTTTCCTTTAATTTTCCTTATTTTTCATATTTATCAGTTCTCACATTGAGGGCAATGTTCAACTTAACTGTGGAGGGGAGCCAAATAGGAAAAATTAAATATATCATTTCCCCATGTTTGCCCTATAATCTGGCTACACTTTTAACTGATATTAAAAAAATTAATATATAGTTTTCTGCCCAAATTAAAAAATGTATACTACTTAGTAAGGAAAATCCAACCCGGATTGACATTATAACTAGCAAAAAAATTAGTCCACTAAATTGTGAGGTATATTCTAGCCTTGATGCATACCTTTTGCATATTTTATGAGAAGCTCTTAAAGTTATAGCTCAATAACGTGGCTTGAGTTATCATCTACTAACTCACTGAGTAAATTTATATATACAATATCGTAAGAAAGAGTAAAATAAATCCCCATGAATATCCCACTATCTGCAGCACATCGCTTTTAGTGCTAAAACCACCGCCAAAGTATCTCAAGAACAATGTGCTAAGAGAGATTAAGGTTTTGTACCAGTCTTAGTATCTGATCATTTGGTATTAAAAAGAAAGAATATAAATTTTTATAAGGCTCTTGTTTGGCACAAAAAACATTATACTATCCTACTCCCGTAATACTTTCATGTTCGCCTCTTTAGATATATTGTCATAGGTTTCGTCATGCCGCAACGGTCATGTATATGTGTTCTCATACAAGTTACAGTGTACTACTAATTATGTCTGTGTGAAATTAGTTAACTCACAAAATAGAAACCCTATCTGATGTCTTGTGTTGAATAAATCAAACACGTCGCTATAGGTGCTTGTATTATGTCTATGCCTGAAATGTCATATTAATCCAGTTAAACACTTGTTAAAATAAAAATCGAATTTTTCTCCATGTTATTATAAATGATTCTTATTTTCTCGCTTTGATTGCTTGAGGGCAAGAAATAGCTAAGTGTGAAGGGATTTGATAACACCTTAATTATACATATTTTTAGCGGCATTGTTTATAAATATATTTGATCATTTCTCCTGAACTTTTCTATACTTAATAGCATGAAATGTGTGAAAGTTCACTTGAAGATAGTCTAACCTCAAAAGTATCCAAGATACAAGTGTTTACACCTTACGGAAGATTAGTTAGAAGAAAATAAAGAATAAAGACCAAAATCATGACCAAGTATGCCGCACTTTTCCCCAAGTATGCCGTACTTCAGCTTAAAATAAATGAAGCAGTAAATACTAAAAGTACGCCGCACTTTTATATAAGTATGCCGCACTTCATCCCAGCATTAATGATTTGGAACCGACATAAGACAAAGTACGTCGTACTTTTAATTAAGTACGCCGTACTTCACCCCTTTCATGGCCTATAAATAGAGACGAAAATTGGCCATTTGAAGATATCTCTCACAAACACAAAACACACACTTCTCAAATCTGATCCCCAACATTAATCTATCCTTTCTTGGTGTTTCAAGAACGAGACCACGATGAAAAGAACATCAAGAAGATGGGTTTAATAAGATTTAGTATATTACGGGTTGTTAAATAAGGAATCGATACTTGTAATCTGAGTTCCTCCGTGATCCCGTACCTATCTGAATATCGTTTGAGTAATTTCAATTTGTAATTAACTTTGGTTCTTATGAAGTTCGTAGCCATAGAGAGGCTAAACCCTTAATGACTACTTGGATATGTTAATATAAAAACATGTGGTATTATTGCGATTCTTGCTAATCTCAAGTTAATGCTTGAAATCCTAACGTTTTTTAAAATCTTGCCAACTTTGTCAATATCACTTTGTAAAACCCCCAAATTGGGACCCATCATGGGAAATCTGTTCGTGTAGAGCGGTTACTTCATAATACCATCACAAGAAATGTGAGAGAACGACCTTACAAAAATATCGTTGAAATGTATCTCGGATGATTTAGAATAATATAATTTGTCCTAAGGTTTTCATCATAATGAAAGACGAAAATAATACAACTAGATTTGATAGTTTGTATGCAAGTAGAAATCCATGAATGAGTTCTTGTAAAGTTTAGACTCCAATGACATCAGTTATGTCAAGCATCCTTTTCACCTGAGAAATACATGCTTAAAAGTGTCAACATAAATGTTGGTGAGTTCATAGGTTTATGTATGTATAAATGTTGGATCAAAGATTCATAAAGTGTGTATGACCATTGTAACCTATACAATAGTCACAAAAATATAAGTATAAATATTGAAATCAAAGATTTATAAAGTGTGTGTGGCCATTGTAACATATACACTATGTTCACGAAAAGAGAGAATACAACTGCCCTAAGTATCAAAACCCCTGAAGCTATGACTTGTATTTATGCCAAACTTATCAGGCACAGAAATGAGTTCTCACTGAAATGTAGTTCAATATATTTTGACATGGTATTCCTCCTGTATATTCACTACCTGTCGAACTAGTAAGCGCTACTCACCCAAACGGGGATGTCAATCCCAAATAGATATATTTGATAACATTCGCGCTTACCCACCGTAATTGACAGTTTATGCCACTTATGCTAATCCATAATCATTTGAATGAAAGTAAAGTTGTTGCTTCCATAAGTGAAAACAAGTAATGTATCCTCACAGGCGAGATATGTAGATGAAGTGGTAACGAGTTTGTAAACAAGTGTTTGTAATGTGATTATGTAAACAGTAAGTAAAAGAGTAATGTAAATGAATTTTGTAAAACGTGTAATGTAAACGAGTGTGTTAAAACAAGTCAAGATATCAAGTATGTTAATCTAGTTTGTAAATGCCATGTATTCTCCCCCAAAATAGTTTTTCAAAACAAGTAGAAATTAGGGCCATGGAAACGCACTAAAATGAAGGTATCGCGAATTTACTCAAAATAAACAAAGAATAACATCACAAAATACCAAATGCAACCTAATTAATTAAAGGTCGTATAATTAGGTAATTGTATGTAAACAAATGAAATACAAACAATTTAAATTATTCAAGGGGTTATATCACCACCTAATAGTTTTTGTTTAATTTATAAAAGTTGAAACAATGTTTAAGTTATGTTTGTTAGTTAATGTCCAAATATATGTATCCGTAAAAATATTATCTTTGTCCGATAAGTTAATATTGATAATAATGCTCGATTTCATATTTTTATTATTTATATAATGACATTATATAAATAGCTCAATCATTTTATAAAATAATATTTATAAAGGTGAAAACATGTATAATTATTATATAAGTAATACTACTTTATTTCTTAAGGTTTTTATAGCCAAGCGGACCCGAAAACACTCGTATACCTTGGTTTAAGTTTCTAACAGCTTTATATGTTTTTATAAAAAGTGCAGAAAATTATTTATAAAAGTTAGCTAGCTTTTATAACTTCTAGTTAAATATCTATACACTTCTAGCCTCCGAAAAATTGAACTCTAAAGTAAAACATTATTCCGAACAACTTTGTAGTTTTATACTTTGGCCGAATCGGAACCGAAAGCCCTCAAAAACACCGATTTCTAAGTTCACAATTTTCTCGCAGTTTCTCACAGTTTTATAAAAGCTGTGAGAAATTATATAGTTTTTGAAATCTTTAAAAATTCATAACTTTCTCGTTTTAAATCCGTTTTTCGAGTTCTTTATATGTACGAAATCGTGTCGAGATAATCTATCATAATGTTATGTTTATAGATTTTATTAAAATCCTTACAGAACAAATTTATATAAACTGTTTTATTTAAAAACACTTTTTATATATTTAATTACCGAAATCTCGTATAATTCATATCTCCTTCGTTATAGCTTTGTTTTTCAAGTTTCTTATATATTCGGAATCATCTTGAAACGTAATATCATAATATTAAGTTTATATATTGCATAAAAATTTGTGCCTTTTTGGATTATACAATCTGTTCGAATATATATATTTATAAAATTGTTTTTATAACTTTAACTATTACAAACTTTTTAAATTAACTAATACCACATTATTAGTATACTTTAAGTCCTCTAATTTATGTCCAATATGTCCAAATAAAATGTCCAAAATAATTATTTATTTATAAACTATATAAATAAATTTGTAGTAATTAATTCAACAATTAATTATATAAATTGTCCAACACTTGTAATATACCACATAAAATATGTTCTTGCATTCTAACATATTTTAAACATCTTCTCACCATGAATATGTATTTTCTTGATTATGTATGAACCTGTTTTATTTTATAAACTTTATAAAATAATAACTAGATGGTGATTTAACAAGATAGTAAATATGTATGTATATGAATGAAATAATTAGAATGAAAGTATAGGGTTTTTATGACAACCTTGAGTGAAAATAAAGATGATGGACACACTAATCCTATGAAAACCCTAACTTAATGTGTATAACCTTTGCTTCCAAAATAAAACCCTTAACTTGAAAACCAACTTGATACACCTTAGAATAAACCCTTAGTCAATCTTGTATACTTGTATTGTTGTAGAAATGGAAACTATAAAACTTATTTGTCACTATTTTGAGCCGTGGGTTTTTAGCAAGAACAAGAGGTGATATTTGATTTTTGCTAGTTGATATGTGTGTGTGAAAGACTAGAATTATGCACCTATTTATACACAAAATATCTTGTATACCACTTAGCAAAACCATGGATTTGTAAATGGTTTAGAGCTTAACAAGGACAAGTGTTCTCCTCCTCCCTATGTTGTATGCCTTGGGTTTGGGATCAAGGGGACAAAAGGGTGGCCAAAATACTATGGATAATAAGCTAGTGTTTTTATCCTTGTTAATACCCTGTTGTTAATAAGTACACGTAAGCTTAATGGAGATTGAGAGATTAATTCTTGTGTTTGTTCATAAGTGGATGGAAATAATGTTGTTTATAAAAGGTAATAGTATATAAAATTTTGAGGTATTAGTATATGTGTGTGGTAATTGTTGTAGAAGTATAAAAGGTTTAAGGGTTGCATACAAGCATAAAGTAATTTAATTGCAAACTAAACATTTTTATTTAACCAATAAAAATAAAAAGTGAAGAGTTATAAATTGTCTTTGTAATAATTATATAACACTTGATTGATGTAAATTTTTATTTTTTAGTTGACGGTTTACGTTGAATGTTGATTTTTAGTTTACGCGATTTAACTAAACAATGTAAATTAAAAATAAACGCGTAAAAGTTTAAAATAAATGGTTGAATATTTATTGACGTAGAATGATGTCAAGATGAGAATTGTTATAGTCTCCCCGTGTTAAAATAATTTCATCCCGAAATTCAGTTTGAGTTGCCTTCCGAAGTGGTGTTGGTGAAGAGGTGTGGTTACTTGTTGTGGATTACTTATTTTTAATCCTCCAAAAAACGTGGTAACAAATTTTGTTTTCTTAATATAGAGAGTCTCATTGGGACGGGTTTCAAATCCTTGTACATACCACTTAAGATTTTTCATCCTTAACATTTTCCTCCTTAATTGCCTCAGCTTAAACATTCAAGTTTCAAATTTATTGTGATGACAAAGTTTAAATCCTAGTGGTCTTATTCGATTCCTTATCGCTTAAAGCGTAGTTAAAACATATTTATCCTTTCACAGTGAAAACGTATTTTTACCTAAGGATTGCATTACCAAGCACAAAGTCGATGGCATTATGTGTCCAAACGTTGAATGGTATTTTTGTAAATTTCCTAAAGGCGAGCACAATTGATGGCGAATTGTCCTAGTGCGACTAGTGATGCTCTCCGCTTTTTCGGCTTAGGATTTAAGCGTAAGATGAATGTCGACTTCATATAAGTAATGTGCTAAAGGTCTACTTATTTCTAAGGCTACTAATATAGTTTTCCCGAAATACAACAATTTTTAGAAACGCACTGCAAAAATTGCTCTCAAGAATATAAATAGAAAATTAATTTTTGACAAAAGTTTTTATGGTGACTACTCTCAGCATGGCATGGTCCTTCCTGAATAATACATAGGTGATCAGGCTATGTATATTTGAGGGCTAATAATGCGATGCTCATTTTGGTTAAAATAGTGCAAAATAATTGTTTATATGATAAAAGCAATGTAGTTTATTATTTTGTGAATCAATAAAGAGATAGTTTATAAGGTGATGGTAAAATGATTTTAAGGTAGTTTATAAATTGTTAGTGAAATAATTTTCCAATGAATAGTAATAAGTTTATCAGTATATTGAAATGTTTTATGAAGTTATAATGCTTCACAGAGTGGTTTGCATGAATAAATGGAAATTTAAAGTAAAATGGACAAAACTTTCACAACACATAAATTTCAATTGATAATTTAAAATCATCCCCATAGTACAATGGAAATTTAAGAGAAAGTACAACAAGAATTCCTAAAGGAATGGATTCTAAGACAGTCCCGACTTAGGGTTCACTAGGTAAGACGGGTCACAAGATGACGTAGGTTGTTTTAACAATGTGAGGCGGGTGTTCAAACTCGGAGTTGAATGGTAAGGTAACTAGTGGGGTCGGCGAACTGTGACATGTTTCAATGTTATGTAAAACGGTATTGTATAAAATTATGAAAAAGTTTGTTAAAGACCACCGTGTCATTCATAATTCTTGAGAAAAGACCTTAGTATTTATAACTAATAACTCTATAAAACAAGTGTAAAATATACGCAAGGGAGGGTAAGCATATATAAATAAGTTATGTAATCAAGTAGTGTAAGCAAGTAAGCAAGTAGTGTGTACGCACATGAAAAAGTTTGATGTGATGCAATGTTTGTGAAAACAGTTATAGTCTAGGTAAAAATGCAACCTAGTTCTCTATAACCTGCTCAGAAATACCAATCTTAAACACCACCAAAAATGGTCTACGAGCGGAAAAATGATCCGCGAATCATACTTCATAATATCATATGCACAAGATATTAGAAACGACCTCTAAATGATACGTTATGAAAGTAAACTCAGTATGATTTAGTTTGAATATACATATTGTCCCCCAAATTTAGTCTTCATAATGAAAGACTGGAAATAATACAACGAGATTTGATAGTTTGTATGCAAGTAGAAATCCATAAATGTGTTCTTATAAAGTTTAGACTCCAATGCACATCAGTTATGTCAAGCATCATATTCACCTGAGAAATACATGCTTAAAAGTGTCAACATAAAGTTGGTGAGTTCATAGGTTTATGTAAGTATAAATGTTGGATCAAAGATTCATAAAGTGTGTATGACCATTGTAACCTAAAATTACCAAAAAAATAAGGTCCCCCCCCCCCCACAAAAATATAAGTATAAAATATTGAAAACAAAAATTTCTAAAAGCGATGTGTAACCAATTGTAACATATACATATCCACAAATGAATTACGACTGCACTAAGTTTATAACACTAAGGCTACGACTTGTATGTATGCCAATCTTTCCAGGCACTATAAGTGTTCATGTGAATGTAGTTTAATTTTCCAACATGGTATATGTCCGTTAGTTCAATCTGTTGAACTAGTGAGCGCTACTTACCCGAACGGGGATGCCAGTCCCAAATAGATCTATTTTATAACATTCGCGCTTACCCACCGTAATTAATAGTTCATGCCACTTAAGCTAATCCGTAATCATTTGAATGAAAGTAAAGTTGTTACGTCCATAAGTGAAAACAAGTAATGTAACCCACCGCGAGATATGTAAATGAGTGTGTAACGAGTTTGTAACGAGTAATGTAAAACAGTATGTCACAACGAATTTATAAACTTGAATGTAAACGAGTTTGTAAACAAGTTAGGAAATCAAGTATGTAAACATTGTACAAGCGTCAAGTATTACTACACTCCAAAAAGTACAAACAAGTAAAATAGGGGCCATGAAACTTACCTCAAATGAAGGTATCAAATGTAGTAAAAATCAACAAAGAATGACGTCACAAATAGCCTAAATGCGACCTAATTAATTATAGATCGTATAAGTGTAATGTATGTAATATAAATACAACAATGTAAATTATCAAGTTATATCACCACATAATAGTTTTTGTTTAATTTATAAAAATTGAAACAATGTTTAAGTTACGTTTGTTAGTTAACGTGCAAATATATGTATCCGTAAAAATATTATCTTTGTCTGATAATTGATTATTGTTAATAATGCTCGATTTAATAATTTTATTTTTTATATAATGACATTATATAAATAGTTCAATCATCTTATAAAATAATATTTATAAAGTTGAAAACATGCATAAATATTATATAAGTAATACTACTTTATTTCTTAAGGTTTTTATAGCTCAAACGGACCCGAAAACACTCGTATACCTTGTTTTAAGTTTCTAACAGCTTTATATGTTTTTATAAAAAGTGCAAAAAATTATTTATAAAAGTTAACTAGCTTTTATAATTTCTAGTTAAATATCTATACACTTTTAGCCTTCGAAAACTTGATATGTATAGTAAAACATTATTCCTAACAACTTTGTAGTTTTATACTTTGGCCGAATCGAATCCAAAACCCTCAAAAACACCGATTTCAAAGTTCACAGTTTTCTCGCAGTTTCTCACAGTTTTATAAAAGCTGTGAGAAATTATAGTTTTGAAATCTTTAAAAATTCATAACTTTCTCGTTTTAAATCCGTTTTTCGAGTTCTTTATATGTACGAAATCGTGTCGAGATAATCTATCATAATGTTATGTTTATAGATTTTATAAAAATCCGTACATAAACAGTTTATATAAACTGTTTTATATAAAAACACTTTTTATATATTTAATTACCGAAATCTTATAAAATTCATATCTCATTCGTTATAGCTATGTTTTTTAAGTTTCTTATATATTCGGAATCGTCTTGAAACGTATTATCATAATCTTAAGTTTATATATTGCATAAAATTTCATGCCTTTCCAGATTATACAATCTGTTCGAATATATATATATATATATATATATATATATATATATATATATATTAAATATAATATAGTAGTAAAATATATATAAAATATATATATATAAAATTGTTATTATAACTTTAATTATTATAAAATTTTTAAATTAACCAATACCACATCATTAGTATACTTTAGGTCCTTGATGTGTCGTTCGTGGTAAGTAGGGTGTCGAATACTTGAAGCGAGGTTAAATCTCTCAATTTATTTATATCTTGGTTAAATAATCTATGTTAAATCTAATTCTAAGCAACAAACCTATACAAATCCTAATGTATTCTAATCCTAATTCTAACAGGTAAAAAGAGGGTTTCAGCCTGAGAGACTGGCACGGGTTTGTTTCATGACTAAAATCAATTCAAGACACTTTAACCTACGCGAGCAAATTAACAGAAGATAAAAGAGCGGTCAAGCCTTATAATAGAAAACTGTATTAGCCATCATTAATCCGATTAGAAGGTTGGTTTGTTTATTCAGTGCAATGATTACTTATCTCGAAGAGGCATATCATTCTTAGACTTAGGCGGGACTTCATCCTAAGACCTAGACACATTAATTCTGTCACAATTAAAGCATCCGCATAAAGCATCCTTATTACCTGACTATAATCCATCTTAGGGATTAAAGCAATGGTGATCTTGTTAAACCCTAGCTCATAAAGACTACCAACTTACTGCTTAATGGAAATTTATACTCTAGTAGTCCACTTGTCAAACTATCCAATGGAATCAAAAAATTATTTGTTGAATTATCTAGACTCACCTACTAGTCAACATGTTCAATAAACCAAAGACAATATTCGTTAACTAGTTAAGCCAGAAGCGTATCCTTAGCACGATTTTAGAAGGACAATATTTGTGATCCTATGGTTCTAGATGTATAAATTACTATATGGAGAGCTATCCCGAAATCTAGATTACTTGGTCCGTGTCACTAGAACTAGTTGAATGATAGGTCGCATACAAAAGCACGTAAACAAGTAAAAACTGATAAACATAAACAAGCATACAACAATAAATTAAGTAATCGAGATATAAACAAAACCAAACATTCAGATCTTCATAATACCCAAAGGTATTAGCCTTTAAACATCATAGTTAATACAAGAGTAATTGTTTTAGCCAAGGTAAACTAACTAAGTTAACGAATGATACGAAAATCTGAACGATTATAAAAGTATAAGAATTTACACGTTGTCTTCTATGGATTGGAATTCGTTGCAAGACCTCTTCTGCTCTTTTTCTCCTTTGAAAATCTACTTTATGGCGAAATAGGAAGATGAAAATACTCAAATCACTCAACTAATCTATGTGGTAACATGTAACTAATTAGCTCAATTGCTCGGTCGTGATGAATATTCTATCATAAGCTTGGCAAGGATACACATCTCCACCACTAGAGCTAAGGAGTAACAAGTTTATAAAGGTAAAATGGGTTTTTATGATAAGACTTAATGTTGATTACTCTAACTAATCTTTATCGATACCAATATTCTAGGAGGGCAAAAAATACCACACATACACACCCGTAGCAATGGGATAGACACATGTGACTGCTCACTCCTACCTCGAATAAGCTAAAGAGTAGGAATAGTAGAGTAATATAGGGTATGGATCTTCTAACTTTCACCAACAGTAATAAACCAACAAGGCAGCTGAGACATGCATACATGGCTGTAACGACTGAATAGACATGCACGCTCGTACACATCCTTATTCGCTTAAAACCCATGGCTAATGATTAGAAAAGAGAAATAAATTGTTGTTAAATAAAAATTACGAAACAAATAGATTAAAGTCTAAAATACAAGTTGCTAGACACTTTTTCCCGACCGTTACCATGAAAAAGACATGACTATTTACAACGTCTTGATCATAGATCAAAAACAACAACCTAAGTTGGCATTCCCGTAACGGTCAACTTCCCATTCATCCCATACTTTACAAGGCAAGTGGCGATATCTTCCACTTTATACAATACTCTACATGGTCGATTTTTATCAACGAATAATTGATCCTTCAAATAATTCCTTCGGTTCTTGCTTTACGAAACGATTATCTTCAAACTTTCCTCTCTTTTTTTGTTATGATTTTTCTAATTTTTTCAATTTTTTTTCATCTAACTATATACGAAACTCGAAGTAGTTTCACCATCTTTACGATCATAATAATTCCGGATAATTCTTTCGATAATTCTTCATTCTTCGGACGTACCATTAATTGCGATGGTAGTAAAAATACATGCGTTTTGACTATAATATACATTCCCATTTGCGATGTGTAAATTCTTCCAACAGTATCAAAGATAGAAAATTTTGACACAAGACTCGGGAAATACAAACTTTACACTTTAACCGACTAGCAACTATAAAATAATCTTAATCTAACAGGGTAGGCTAAGGAGTAAAGGTGTAACGAAAGAAACAAGTTGGTGTAATTCCTAAAGGATTGGTTCTACGGGTTGTTCGAGGGGTATCTTACTCTTAAAGTGAGAGTAAACAAAGGGTTTATATGAGGGTTAACTAACCAGTATAGTTAGTTAATAAACAACATGTAAAGGCGATTTA
>BQNB010096575.1:0-25592 GCA_026074375.1 Tanacetum coccineum
TTCTACCAACTGGAAACTGAAGCCCTGCTTTAACAGATCGAGTAACGGACTTCTTTCGTGGCCCACCAGCTTTCCTTCCAGCTGCTCCCTTCTTGATTTTACCGGCTCCCTCCATTTGATCTTTATAAAATGTTTCTTTTTGTCTCTGTTTTGAGTGTGTGTGATTGTGGTTCAGTAACAATGTGACCATCATGCACCGTAGCATGAGTCCTTGAGTTGGAGGAAGTCCTGAGCTGGTTGTTGGTTGGTGGAAACTGCTTTTGGAAACCACTTAAGAGATTAGCAATCTGAGTCATAGTGGCCATCAAAGCGTCATTCGGAGACTGAGCAGTAGGTTGAGGACTAGGAGTTGAGGGTGATGAAAGAGCAGGTGCAGATGTGGTGTGAGCTACATAGGCCAGTGGATCAACAATACTTGTAGACTGCTCCTGTTTCTTGAGAGTCTTTTTGGCATGAGGCTCATAGGCTTTGAGATGAGTATAAATCTGAACATATGGTGTGGTTGAGATATCCATGTTCTGTTTGACATTAGTCACATACTTACCCCAATAGGCTGGAAGATTGTTGACAAACTTGGTGTTCATGAGGGTTGGAATATTGAGCTGAGTAATCTTCATGTATCTCACAAGCTTGTAGAAAACGCTCACAAAGTAGTCATGGATTGATTCGTTTCCAATAGCACGAATGGTTTCATTCTCATTCAAACAGATCTTCCTTCTTTTTTTGAATAGTCCACCTGATCCTTGCTAAGCATTCCACATATCCTAAATCTCCTTTGTAGTGCTTGTTTGATTGAGGTTGTTGAAGATGTGTCTAGGAAGAACTTGACTAAGAATGATTTCAGTTGAGTATCAGCATCTCAAGTTTGTTTTTCCTCTTTAACTGAATCAGTAATCAAGTTTCTTTCATTGGTGCAAGGCACAGCAGCAGACTCAAGAAGGAGGAGGATCTTGATCATAGAGGTGAGGTTTGTTGGTTCCATTCGGATGATTTCACATATTGCTTGCCATTGGTCGTTTGCACGAATGTACCTGTGTATACGAATCTTCCAAGAATCGTAGTCACTTTCAACCAACATAGGAGGACGAGTATCGGTACCTGCGCATTTGTTTCTTCATTGGATGCATGAAAAAGTTGTTTAGTAATGATCTGATCGTAACGTGATTGTTGATTGATGGACTTGGTGTGAGGTTTGTGATTTTTCGGGTAATTTTTAAACAGTTAAAATGAAGTTTTGTGGGCCTTAAATGACTACCGATGGCCAATAAAATGACTAGGGCTCTTTGCTCAAAGAGAAGCGCTAGAGTCTGACCGTTGGGCCGTTTTCGAGCTGGTATAAAAATTTTAGAACAATCCGACACAAAAATTATTTTTGCTTGTTCGGTAGTTCTAGTTTCGGTCGTCTAGTTCGTTCGTCTCCGTTAGTTCGTTTTCGTTCGTTCGGTCGTTTGACGTATTATTACTACACAAGAAAGATCGGAGGTCGGGAGAGGATTAAACATATAAGTTGCATATTATTAATGCAGAGAAAAAAGGGGGGGGGGGGGGGGGGGGGGGGGGGGGGGGGGGGTGGGGGGGGGGGGGGGGGGGGGGGGGGGGGGGGGAAAAAAGGAAGAGGTGTGTGTTCTATAGAGAGAAACACACACACCTTTATTACAAAATTATGAATCCTCACCCCTCCTTGGAAGTTATGGAGGGTGGGAGGGTATATATAGGTCAAGGACAAAGGGACAACTTACTATCTTATAACAGTTTATAGTCCCTTGTAGTTTTTGCCTAATGAAAACTAATGTAATTCCGATATGTCACCATATTTTAAGGCTAACACGAGACGTGAAACGTGGATCTCTATCTGACACGATCGTGATGGTAGAGTTATCCGTGTATCGAACAATTTCTTGCTGGAACATTTCTGCTAATTTACTAACGGTAATACTTACGGATTGGAAGAAAAATGTGGATTTAGTAAGCGATTCTACAACAACCCATGATGCATCGTGCCTTCTCTGTGTCTGGTAACCCGGTAAACAAAGTCTTGGATATTTCATCCCACTCAGTCTGGAATCTCTAGCGTTGTATAGCCCACTTGCACGGTTGGTGTTCAATTCTGAAACTGTGACATGTTAAACACTTTGACACAAAAGTAGCCACATCGCGCTTCATTCCACTCCACCAAAAGTGTTGCTTGAGATCGTGTCTCTATTATTAATTTGTTTAGTGGTACATCTTCGTCGAACTGGGTGAATCAAAAATGGAGAACTATGAGGCCCTCAGTCATCAAGGCTTCCCGAAGTGTAGGATCCTTGGTACGCCTAAATTTAGTACCTGCATACAAATGCCATCGTCTTCAACGCGAAACTCGGTAGTCCTTGCTGATCAAATATTCTGAATAATTGCCCAGATTTCTCCGTCATCTTCTGAGCTGTCTTGATCTGTGAAATTAGGTTAGGCTCAACCCTCAGACTAGCCCAGAAACCACTCTGATTCCACGAAAAATAATTTCGATATCCAAACGATCAAGGTCACGAATATCCCTTTTCCACTTTTGATACCAGATATCATACCCGACTTCTACTCAAATCTCTGCACCCACATTTGCTTTACCCGGATGGTTACATGGAATGTTTGGTGTCATTATCCTGCAATAACTTCCAAACCTCGCCTCGGTCTCATATTTAAATATTCTCGCTGCTGGTGAAGATTATATTTAAGGCTCGTAGGATCGGTAAAAACATCACACGACTGCCATTAAGTAGTTTTAGTGTCTCCAATTTGAGAGCGAAGACATCGCTGCTAATTTAGATCTGAGTAGTAGTTCACTCTATAGGGCTTTTAGTTGTCGTTGAGGCTTAGAATCCACATTTTCCCATGCGCTCAGAGTACACACCCATTCGACCCTTCTTAGAAGAATCACTGTAATATGGAATTCAACCTGTACCGGATGGAAGAGTAAGATTAAGGCGCGAAAACCCAACGCTGCTTAAGCTCTTCAAAGCTCTTTTCTCGCTTTCATTCCATACAAACTTCTCGCCATCTTGCATATGTTATTTAAGGTAAGGGCTAATCGTGAGAACCCTCTACGAATCTGCGGTTATAACCTGCAATCCTAAGAAAATTCTGTACTTTCGGTCACAGACGTCGGTTCTTGGCCATTTGGTTGATAGCCCTCAACCTTCGCGGATCTCATAGTAATTCACCTTCTACTGAATAATTTGTGACCCAGAAATGCCACCTTAATCAACCAAAATTCGGCATTTGAAAACTTAGCATATTATAATTTCTCCTGTCGTAAAATTGTTGAACAGTGCGGAGATGCTCCTACGTGTTCTTCTTTTGGATTAGAGAAGACCTAGAATATATCATATGAACACGATGACGACTTGTCCAGAATTCCTGAAAAACTCGGTTCTTTCTAGTCCTTAAATACAGCTTGAGCATTCGTGAGACAAAAGATAACCAAGAATTTCATAATGACCATATAGGTGTGAGAAAAGCAGGTCTTGAAAATATGTCTGCTCTTTCACTCGCAACTGATCGGTAACCAGATCGTTAATCAATATGGAAAATTGTTTAGGCCCTGAAGTGATTCATATAAATCATTGATACGTGGAAGGGGATAACGATTAAGGAATGGTGATCTTGTTCAATTCACGGTAGTCGATACATTATCTCAATGTTCAATCCTTTTCTTGACAAACAGATACGGTGTACCCCTTTGGCGGCTACTGCTAGGGCGAATAAAAACCTCGTCCAACAACTCCTGGATGAACTGATCCTTAAACTCTTTTTCTCAATTGGTTTGCATGCGATAAGGAGCTTTGGAGATTGGCTCAGCTTGGGAAATAAGTCAATGTTAAACTCAACCATCGCGAATAGGAGGTATTCTAGAAGTTCATCCTGGAAATACGTCTGAAATTCGGAAATCAATCGGATCTGATCATGAATAGAAAAAACGTCAGAAGGTCGTTTTGTTTTGTGGGTTTTCCCAATGAACAATTTTGGTTGGGGCCAGAAAACCTTTCATTAGCCTTTGCGATAGTAAGTACGTGCTTTTAAAGCGGAAATGAAAATGATCTTCATAGATTTCCCTGGTAAGGAACCATGATAAATAAAATTCAGGAGCATGAATATCGCCGCCGAATATAAACACGACGGACTGTAGTCAATCGTAGCAGGTGTGCTGCTAACAGTCTTATACCTGAATTTGTCAATTCCATTATCCAAGGGAAGTGCATTAACTAAACAAATCTTGTATCAAATGTAGAGGGAAGATATAATTATACATGGGTAATACATACGCGAGTCTTTCATGGCGTGGATTTATACATAATACATGATCAAAGTTAATATAGGTTTCATAGTAAAAAAACAATGAGGCAACTATGGTGATATCACCGAATGTGTGCAACCCGTTCAAATAAAACAAATACTGCATGTCCGATATATAAATAATGCACCAGTGATGGTACCTGAAGTATTGGCGGCCTGATTCCTGAGTAAGTGCTAACGACACGGCCTGATGAAGTTTGATTCTTGTCTGCATGACAGACGATACTTAGCACCTATGTTCTTCTTGCAGTCCGCTGAGATGACCAGCTGCCACATTTGAAGCAAGTACCAGCAGCTCGCGACACTCTTCGGGGTGTCTACGTCCACATGTGGTGCAAAACGGGTGAGTATAACCATAGTGGGTTACCTGGACTGTGGAAACCTGATTATAAATATTAAAAATGATAGATCGTGAGACTTGAACTTTGAGAATATAGAGAATAAACTTGTTATTCAAATGATTTACCCGGGTTAGTAGATCGTGAGAGGATTGCTGACCTCTGCTCCTTTGGTCGCGTCTAGCACCAGAATTCCTGTTCCTTGAAGTGATGTGAGATTCATATTCTTATAACAGATATAGACGATAACGATTAAGAATTTGACCTGTTGTTGTCACTGAGAGAAGTTGTTTCTTTTTTTGTTGTTACGGTAGTTAATACCCACCGCCCTGCATGTCAGACCCTTGACGGTCATTTTTCTGATCATGACCCGGTAAAACTATCTGCTGGTGGCAGTCTGATAATCGGTCTCCCAATCTTATGCTCTTGTCTGACGTTCGGACCTATCATAGTCATCCTGTCACGAAGGTATTTGAAGTTGCGTGCAGCATCCGAACCTGAGAACATCCGTAAAACTGTTATACACATGACAATGTCAAGGATTGATTTATGAAGACGCCCAAGGAATGTTCTTTCGCCTTGCTCTTAGCTGAGTTCCAGCAGGCTGTCCAAGAAAACCAGTAGGCGAGGAAAAGTGCATAGTACTCCAGTACTATTTTCACTAGGCCCTTTGGCGGATGAAATGGTAACTCTCTTCTGTCAGAGCTACGTTGTTCGGCTCGAGGGAAAAACTGAGTAAGAACAGCTCTTTGAAAGCTGCCCAAGTAAAAGTAAGGACCCGCATCTCCCTCCTTTGGCCTGCTTTTATAGGCTTATCACCAAGCCAACGCGTCGCTCGAACTTATAACACAGCCAATCTGGTCTTAAAGATCATTTACATCCATAGTGCGAAGATTTCTCCATCTGGGGAGATCCAATTCTCAGCATCACCTGGGGCTTACTGCTTTCTCAACGAACGGGGTTTTGCTTATGAAGCGCTCAAGCCAGTATGAATAGTGACTGGGGAAGGATTTTCTACCCGAAGTTTACAGCACAGGCTTGGGGTTACTCTTCGCGAACTGCTCTGCGAATCTGTTGGTGCATGGCTTCACTTGGCTGCTGAACGGCCGCAGCGAGTTCAGCATTGTTTACGATGTGTGTTCACCCATTGACATTTGCAAAAAGGTTTATGATTTTAATACGGTTAAAGGTCAAAACACGACAGAGTATAAACGTCGATTCTGAGGACCTAATAGTCTACCCAATCCTCACAGGTCAAGTTTTTAGGAGCCTAAGGTCGAAACCTTTAGCTCTGTATACCATTAAATTGTAACGACCCACTCCGGAATAAGGAGGCCGAAAGTCATAATCAATGGTGTCTTATCAAAGCATATAAAGGCATAAGTCATAAATGATAACTTGGACAAGGTGTGAAAGCCGGAATCATAACATCGGGCTCCCAAATTATGAGATCACGATGAATAAACGTAAAAGAAGTCTAAAAGGACGGAAACAATGTGTCCATGATAGTATAGCACTCAAAAATGTTGCGATAAAAAGAAAAAGCTAAATGGGTCTCTCCTAAGCACACACTCTCTTCAAGCCAATCTGCCTCTAGAGTACCTTGCCGTATAAGAAGAGAAAGAAATACGGGTGCCCGAGCATTTCGCTCAGTGAACGGATTAATAAACAATGTAAGCAATAGTATGAATCCTGGATAATAAGTTAAAGCAGCGGAACGATCTTGAGTGTCATGCTGATATGGAGAATGCGTCATGAAGAATAGAAAATAAACATGTAAAGCATGGTAATCGAGTAAAGATGTCAGAAATATCATGGATAGTATAAAACATAATAATAAGGAATGCCCACGAGGCTCATATATCATTACATGTCATAATAATATTGTCGTGTGAATACTTGCATATAATAGAGGGGCTGCTGCCTCAACATGTAATAGAGGGTGACCTCTTATAATAATAGGGTGAGGGATCAGCTCCAATGTGATGGATGTAGAAGAACACACCAACCAATACCAATGAACGTGTTTAACATGTAAACTAGGATGCACCCATAGCCCTGAATAATAATGGCAATCATAAAATATAATCTGGAAACCTGAAAAGGGACGCCGCGTGAAATCACTCTCAACGCTGAAAAGAGTCTGTGAACAGGTTGCCTCCTGCGTCACAGTCAGGTACCTCTATGATGGTGGTAAGTCATGTAATTCATGGTCATGCGTATATATACTCGGGCAATAATAGAATAGTCTTTAGAATCAAACATGTAAAGGATACTGGCAAAAGACATAGAAATGGGGAAGCATAGCAGTTCTGGGAATGAATCATGAAAGAAAGGATGTCTTACTGAAAGGACGGAATATCGTACCTTTTGTCCAGCAATAGTAGTTAGTAAACGGAAAAGGAGATGATTAAGAAGATGGAAGCTACTCCTGCTTAATGCGATCTACATGTTAAAGGACATATATAAGTTACTTGTTCTTGATTAAGGTTACTTTCCATTTTTTGTAACTTTCTATTTTTAGTAACTTTCTATTTTTAGTTAGTAAATTTCTATATTAGCATGATTCACTTGATTAGTACGCTCCTATGATTAACATATTCCATTGATTAGTATGTTTCGATGATTAGTATCTCTTGTTTAATTGGGTACTTTTCAAAAATAGACAGTTTCTTATCTATAGTAAGTTTCCAAAAATAGGACTTTCCTTAATTAATTTCCATAAATGATAAAACTCCTGATTTTAATAAGTTTCCATAATTAAACTTTCAAAAATAGACTTTTAAAAATTAGACTTCTCAAAATATAGCAGGTTTTTTTATATGTAAGTTTCCATAAATAGCATTTTTTTTTCTATACAATAGTCATGGTTTTATAAATAGTAAGGTTTACATAAATAATATCAAAATTGCATTTTCTTACCCAACTTATTTCTATACAGAATATTAATAAATATAATAACATGTCTAAAACCAGACCCATAGTTTTATGAAATTACAAAAAACGAGTCCTTAATACTTTTAAATAGCAAATCGGGTAACAATTAAATCATAAATCCTCTTAATTGAATTTTTCCAAGACAAACATAATTATTTCCCAAATCATTGGCATTAATTACACCTGGAAAAAATAGTAAAACCCTAACCCTAATTCATTTTAACCATTTTCTTTCCTTTTTCCCTTATTTTCGAAATCGGTAAACACAAATAAATCTCCAATAATTATTCGAATCATTTCTAAATTTTTCCAACATTTTATCTGAGTTATATGAGATAGAAACTATAAAAATATAAATCGGATGTACAAAAAGTTTTTATGCCGCCGATATCATAATTAACTATAAAAAAATATAGGGTTTGAATATGATTTGATTTATAAAATCTAAATAAAATTGCATGAACATTATTCTTATGCATAGATCGACTTATAGGTGAAAAGTGAGTTGTAAAATTACTTGGAAGTTCCTTAGTGATTTTATGAATTTATGACCCGGTGCTTATTCGTACCCAAAACAATACAAAATCGAAAAAAGCCTTATTTAAATTCTTCCAATATTTTTCCCACACTCCTGACCTTATATTGTATCTTATAAAAATCGCACATAGCCCTTGGAAAATTCGTAGGCTACTTCTTTTATTTTTTAGTTTTGGTTAGTTTTTTATTTCAGATGTACAAATGATAAATGAAAAGAGATATTCATAAAATGATTTGGCGAGGTCATTGCTTTAAAATAGGTTCAAAATGCAGATTTTATTATTTTCCATAATTATTTTATGATTTATCTTTAATTTTATGTATATTTTACTAATGTATAATTAAATTATATACATATTTAGGCATATATAAACAATATGCTATATAATTTTAATTAATTTCCTTGTATAACATAAAGTATTTTGTTCTTAATAAATTTAATAGTTGTTACTTTGGTTTTGGCATTTACATTAATTTTAACATCTTAATGAATTTTATTTAAGCTTTTATAAATTTTCTTTCAATTAGGGGATTTTTGGTCATTTTACTCTTATTGAGATTTTTAGGTTTTACGCCAGAACTTAGTTAAAGAACAACTTTAATCTCGTGACTTGTGTATACAGTCGATTACCAACCAATTTGTTCAACACCCACTTGAATCTCCTAAAAAAAATGTTAGATTTTGAAACCAACTAATTATCATATAACAATTTGATTATAAATATTTTTCTCAAAAACTTTTGGAATACTATAATATTTTTCACTGCATAGGCCGGAAAGTTCATATTTAGATGTTTTCCATGGTGAATTATCAGTCGTTCCGAAGAATTTGATCCCAAGGAATATGATAAGAATGTAGTTGACTCTGGTGATGGAAAGGTTATATTTGTCGTTCACTTAAGTTCATAATCTAATCTTTAATTTAACTTAACATATATATTTTTTTAATTTCAGGCTATTGAAAGTGAAATTATTAATGTTTGACTAGCAAGTTTCATGTGACAAATATGATGGTGGCTTTTATGAATGTGAATCTTCAAAGTTGTATTATACCGACTCTAAAGGTTTTCGTCTTCATCCATGGACACAACTACTCGAAGCAGCAATACCTGAAACAAACTTCTCCCAAATGCTTACCTCTATACTCGCGTGGTGGATTTATTAGTTACTAATTTGATTGAATCATTTACAAAACACAAGTCAATGTATGTAATTATATTATTTAATTTACGTGGTTTTGAAGTTATTTTTTCATAGGTTGTTTAAAATAGTTAAATATTTTTAGGAATATGTTGAATATGACTTTGACAACCTTGAGAATGATTCCTTATCCGATATGGTTAAGAACGGAGAAGAAGAGATTCATTTGGATGGGTCAGAAACAGTTGATGATCCGTTTGTTCAAACTCCTGACAAGCAATATTCTGAGGTATGGTTACTTCTTTATTTTCTAAGCTGCATAAAAATATTGGAAGCTACATAAAAATAACGTGGGGACCTCAGTATAGTATTAAGCAATCCTAAACACCTGTTTAATTATGCAGCTTTAAAAATATTGGAAACTACATAAAAAGCGCCTTGGTTATGTTTTGTATGGCACCCATAGGTGTTATATTAACGTTGAATTTTTGGTTTAACGATGGTTTGCACCTTAGTGAATACTGAATGAAAGTTGACCTAATCCTTTCGTAAATCACTTATAGAAGGAACAACATAGTGTTTATTGTAGTCACTTTCTACAAGTTAAACCTAATGCACAAGATTTTTTGCTAGATCATGCACTTACATAAAGATAGTTGACATATACTACATCCTTAACCTAATACAACCAACTAGTTACATCTAAACCCTTATTTCAAAACACTCACATACCCAAACCAAGTCTAGATTCTTACGTGCTAGTTTGCCAACGTACGACACAAACATCATCTAGTGGTTCATCATGGTTGTAATGAACCATTGTTTACGACGTAAACGGTTGCGTGACTCAGTCACCATTGCCCTGTACCAGTCAAGTTTCTCCATATCTCCATTCTGAATCTCTCTTAGATAAGCAACAACACGTACAATTTTCTCTCGACTCCCAGTTTGCTGTAGTGCTCCAATCACAGCATCTCTTTGCCTCATCCTTTCACTAAGCTCCATGCAATTCCTACGACAGTATTCACCCCAGTGTTGTTCCTCCATAGCTTCATGTTGAAAAACTGCTGCCAAATGAACACACAATGGAATAGGAGGCATAATTTTGATTTTTTGTAAAGTATAATATACTAAAACTGTTAACAGATGAATCTAATGTAGTAAGTTGATATTTATCTTAAATAGGGTGAGATGGTAAGTAAAACGATATGAATGCAGTCATAAATATAGGAGGTTATTGGTCACTTCAATCCACTATTAGTCCTATTTTTGTATAAAAAATTAATGGGTCATTACTATGGTATATCAAGTTGCACATAAGGATTTATCTAATTATAAAATGTGCCCTTATAAAAATCTGTTAAAATCATCAAATAATAAGTTGGTATATTTTAGTAAGTTGTTTTTAATAGATGAAGAAATAAATTGTTTCCTTAACAATGGTAATAACAATTTTCAGCAAATGTCAATTTATGTGAATGAGGTTAATGTGGTTAACCAAAATGAACCACCTTCGTCTGAGAAGGTTGTCGGACAACTCATGAGGAAGAGGTTTGTTGGAAAGGCTCTAGTGGACCCATATACCGTTCAACCACCCACTACTGCACCATCGGCTTTTTTAAAAGTTGATAGGAAGAGGCTTAAAAGAAAGGCAAGGATGTTACAAATACAAAACAGACGAATTTCTTTTGATGATGATGTTGGTGATGATGACCCAGATTTAAAACTTCTTTCTTTGGAAGAATGGGTATATACATCCTGGTTTTGTTCAAATTTCTTTTGATGATGATGTTGATGATGTTAAAAAATTTTAAAAATATAAATTTGTAGCTTATTTGTCTTCAGGAGAGCACAAAGTTGAAAAACAAACGGAATAAAAAGGAACCAATCAGACAAAGCCAAATAGCTTTGAAAGAAATCCCCTTGGTTGAATTTCACGAGGTTACTTTTTGTTTCTATTTCCTAAGCAGATCTTTAACCATAATGTATAATTTATTAACTTTATATTTTTGACTTTTCAGGATTTGTCTAGAGCACCTTATAGCCGAAGAACAAAGGTCAAATTGCCAGAATGTCTAGATATGGTTTATGCTTTAGGTGATGACACAAGTCACATATTTCCTTGGGGCAATAATGACATTTTTGTTTATCGGTCTTTCTGGTTAAATCTATTGGGTTTGAAGGAAGGTGGTTGGCTTTCAGACAGAGTACGTAATTGGTTTTTTTTACTTTGGCCAAAATATTATACTTTATATTAACGGCACAATATTTGTGAATCTAAATATAATTATAATCCAATAACCAGCACTTGGATGCATGGTTCGAGTTAATGTGGAGTTTTAGGCCAACAGACGCGGATTGGGCCATAGCCAGCTCTTATTTCTGCGGATTTGTAATGCGGGGAGATATTCCTGGATGGGTCTGTAATGGAGTTAGGTATCCCGTTATGTGGGCAGACGTTGGAAAAGGCTTGTTGTTCATATTTGGAAACAAACTTTTTAGTATGTTTGCTAATTACTTATATTTACTTTTATTGGAATGTAGGTTTTCTTTTCTATAAACGAACCTAACAAACATTACTGCCTCGACGTCTTGCATATCAGAACTGGTGTGATCTCTTTGTATGATTCCCTTTTTTCCGAAGGTGTTGAGATAAGTAAGTGGTGGATCAAAATAAGGAAAGCATTTAAGAAATACATTCCACTGTATCTTTAAGAATGGGGCGTTTTAGATGCTAAAGGCATACCCCTAGAAAGTTACAATATAATTTGCCGTGGAAAAGGTAGTTTGGTCCCATACTAAAGTGATGCGTACGGTGACTGCGGGGGTTTGGGTGTGCAATTATTTTGTACCGTTATGATTATAAGATGTTATGCGTTGCTAAAGATTGCATATTTAGGGCTTGCATTTATCGGAGACACATGTTTTGGATACTTTTTGCGGATAGTATAAGATTGTAATTAGAGGTATGTTGCTTGACTGTTTTAAAAATTTCTAATCATGTGTTTTTGGTTGGCTAGTTTAAAGTATTTGTTTTTAGGAGTGACTTCCTATTAAAATGGTAAGTTTGTATCTCCGTAGTTATGTATAGTTTTATATTAAATGTACTAGTTTAATATTAGCTGGAAACTATTATTTCTATCCTAGGCTACTATCACCTTTCCACTACACAATGAATCCAAACCTTAATATTGTATTATGCTTTTGCTGATTGAACTTTTGCTATGAAACAACCGGAATAGTTTAGTTTATTACACAATAGAAACATAAAGAACGTATGCAGATTCCTAGTCATAATGTAAATTGCAAAAAAATAGGAGTAGATTGATAACCATTTTCACTTAATGAAGTAACCAACAATACAAACCAACTAATAGCTAAAATCCACTTCTATTTACGCGTTTCCTTTGGCTTGTTTAAACATTTGGATTGATTGAAGGTCTACATTAACTTGCTTCTGTTGTGTATTGTATATTTTCTCAACATGCCTGGTTATAATTTGAACCGCTCTGGACACATTAGTCATCATACAATTATAAAATTCATGGTCCCCTACAATAGTTTTTTACATAAAATTAGTTAGACAATAAGTTTATTATTATAATTAAAGAATTTATAGTTAATAAAAAAAATTTCTACCGGACAACAATAAAATCTCCTCCTTGGATTTACAGAAGTCCATGAAGTGCGTATAATTAGAATTGGGCCTTACAAATAGGACAGCGAACCATGATTTATGTATGTGTATTTTTTAGTCCCTGTATGTGTTGATACTGTAGTGCGTTGTCTCAAGTTACCTCCTTTATATAAGGATATTGAAATTTATACTTACAAAATTAGTCCCTCAATTTAATGAAGAGTAAAGGGACATGGGTTGAAAGACAATAATCAATAAGGACCTGAGTTTTTTAGGTTAGGTGTTAGTATTGATTGACATTTTAGGCGACCTGGTGTTGATGGATAAATTGATTTGAGTATGTAATTACACGACTATATCAATACAAAATTTTTCATATCAATTTGGGTCACATACAAACTATGTAATACACAATATGAGTTTCCCTAGTCAATTCAAATTTAAGGTTACCCTTGTCTGTCAATCATTAAAGAGACAAGTTATACTACCAAAAGATATTGATTACCATGAGCTGTTAGCTTTATGTCAAAAGAAATTTGTTATTATTTCCATCATGATTTCAGTTTTATACTACAAATGTGTTTGGAAGTTTCGAGGTTAGTACGAAGATGACGTGCAATTCTTTGTACACGAAGTTTCTGTGGGCAAGGAGATAGTTCAGAAAATATGTGTCAAAAAATCAAAGAATCACAAACTTGTAAAAGTTAGTTGTTTCCCGCCGGTTAATGTTTTGATCTTAAATGTGTCTTTGTTTTCCTAATGTTTATAATTGATCAACCAAAAAAACTCCTAAAATGGTAGGTGACACTTTTCCCAAATGCCTTATTCCACGCCACCTCCCGTAACCTTATATTAAAAAATACATGTGGATTACATGGTATATCAGTAGGTGTTGTCTTACGAACTGCATGTACATTATAGGTGTAAATCTTTAGAGAATGCTTTCAATATGCGGTATATCAAACTGGTTTCAAAAAAGGTATAGTGTTAATGTGACCAACAGATTGCAAATGGAACGTATAACTTCGTACGGTTAAAAATTGGGTAATACTTTCATTGTAAGCACTGCATAGACAATCCACATTTGTTCTAAAACACAAATAAATCCTAATCAATCGTAACGCTACTATGAAATTATTGGGTAATATACTAGTTGATAAAATGAGAGATAGTAATAGGGTGTATAAGATTAAGGATATACAACATGATATGAGGGTCGATTGGAAGATAGACATATCGTACAAGCGAGCATGGGGAGGTAGAAATATGGCACTGCATATTTACCAATGGAAAGTCTGTAGATTCTTTCTCACAGTTGGCGTATTATTGTTCTAATTTATATTGGCGAAAGATGGTATTGTTACACCATTCATAGATGCTGATGATGTTGTGGAGGATGTTACTATGTCCTTTTGGCGTTTACGGTTAAGCATATTATAAATTGAGAATTATATTTCTTCATTTTTTCTGATTAGTGTTTACATACTAAATAGTTTCTGATGTGTTGGTTATAAAACAGATCAGAAGTTTCTTATACTATATGAGGCCTTTGATAATAATTGACGGGGCACATCTTAAAGGAAATTTACTTTGAACTAATCTTGTAGATGTTAGATGGATGTAAACAACCAGATAATTACCTCTTGTCCACAAAGTGTGTTCAGTGGATGAGGGTTGTGTATCGTGGACTTGTTTTTATCAAGTTAAAGAGCAAAATAGGTTGAACTACCTAATATTGTGCATCATATAAGATAGACCTGTTACCATTATCCAAGCTTGTGGTATAGTTTTTGATTATTCAGTTTCATGGTTTTTGTTTTAGTCGTATTTGATGTTTGAATTGTAATCTAAAGGATTAAAAAGCTGCGTGTATTTTTTAGTAAGGCATGTAAAGCTTACAACTACGAAGGATTTTGATAAAGCAATTCTTAACTAAGAGGTCATAGACTGAAGTGGTTAGAACTTGAGATTCATGTTTGAAAAAAATGGTTAGGGCATATTGCCTAGATTGTCGTTACAATATACATGACTTCAAACTTTGTAGATCGATTAATTCATTAACTAGGATTGTTCGTAGAGTCCATATAACCATGCTTGTTGAGTACTGTCGAGACCTATTGCAAAGGTGGTATTGTGAAAAGCGACATAAATACGAAGGTATAATTTTATATAAAACCATATTAACAAATTTTTATTACCAATATTAAGCCATATTGTACTCCACTATTTATGTATTGTTTTTTTTATTATAACAGAAGCACCTGAGAACGAGCTTTGTGATTGGGCCGCTGCAAAAGTATACGACAAAATGTTAAAGAGTGCCAATTGGACTGTTAGGCCAATTGATCACTTGAAACTGTTCCAAGTGTTTAACAAATTAGAAGTACATCAGGTTGATTTAGTGGGGGTTTCAATGCAGGTTGTAGCAATTGGCAACTTTCCGGACTACCGTACAGTCATGTTGTGTGCTGTTTGCGAGTTCAAGTTTGACTATTACAACTTATGGGCAAGTCGTGGTTTAAGAACAACAACTCTTAAAAGAACCTTCCAGGAGCTGGTGTATTCTGTAAAAGATCCAAAAATGTTGGCATGTCTCCAAATCGAATTGCAATTTGTTAATTACCGCCTGTTATGATCAATGCGACAACTTGGTCGACCGAAAAATAAATATCGCATTCCTTTCAACCAATGATTCTCGACGATTACCTTCATGTACAAGGTGTGGCATGGAGGGCCACAACCGTAATGTTTGTAATCAACCTTTTCCAACTATAGTTGTAAGTGTTTTATTTAATGTGTCGTTGAGAAAAACTTCGTTTCAGACTTATGATATTAAGTGGTTTAGTATATTACTATATTGAATTCTTATATTTATTCGTAATTCTTGTTGGGACTGCCAAGCCAGAGGCGCACAAAATCGTACGCATAAATTTTTGAATCGACCACAACTTAGGGACGGAAACACTTATCGGGTAGAGAGCGGATGTTGGATGAGAGTGGAGACTAAGAAATGGGCGGGTTTACATGGATTTGGGATGTGTTCTACAAGTGAAGAAACAGTAGTAACAAACAACAGAAGTTATTAGAGTTGAAGACTGGCAAGCGGTGCAAGGGATGCTTTGATTCCTATAATATGTGCATCAACTTTCGTTTCTCACGCAGATAAGAGAATGACAATTATTCAATCACAACCAGATAAGTGCTCGTTCAAAACAATAATAAACAATCACAAACAGAGTCTTGTTTTTAATTATCATTTCTTTCATTTTGGATGATATGTAGACAATTGTATTCTGTTTTTTTGTATCGTTGTGTTTAGTAATAAAATTTCTTTTTTCATTACTGGAATAAGGTTACAAATACGATACATACGATACAGACAATGGATCTTAAATTAAAACAAGATACTAAAATGGAAACACGATAACTAAAACTAAAAGACAATACTTCAACTATAAAACGAAACCTAATAGATCAACATTTTACATTTATCTATAGTGGGTGATCATGACTACCTTTTCAGCCAAGCTGCGCTGCAACTCGTGCCTTGCCCCCATCAGCTGCATTGTATTTCGCATGTCCGCTCCAGTTAGCCTCTCTAAAAGTTCCCTACCATGGTCGACAAGAGGATTATCAGGTTGTGAACCCAACCTAATTATTTTAGACCAACGTAGTCGTATTCTTTCTAAAAATCGAATAAAAAGGTTCAACATTTCCTTTTCCAAAGCGACTTCCATATCCATTTCTTCTTAGATTTTCATAATGACTTGTACTCTTACATCATTTGGTGAAGTGGCCATACTCTTTTCAATAGGAGTTGAGTAGATTATTTAAAATTTAGGGTTATTTGGAAATAAGGATATTTAGGGGTATTTATAAGTGTAGATGTTTACAAAACTACAAATAGATTTTGCGAAATACGTTTACCGAGGCGTGTTTTGGTTGATTTTGTTAAATATTTACAAAATACTGTATTTACCAGAGCAATTGGTGGTTGAGTATCTTTATTACATAGAAGCGACTATTACATTAGTTCTATTAATTCCTTAACCATGAATTAGATCATATACCAGAGCGACTAGTGGTTAAGATATCTTAAATACATAGAGCGACATATTTTATTATGATCTATTAATTGCTTTGTCAAGTCATATATCTTGATTTACCAGAGCGACTGGTGGGTTGAGTTTCTTAATTACATAGAGAGACCTATTACATTAAGTTTTATTTTTTATTTGCATGACACATGACATATATTCATATTTACAGTGCGACGGTTATGGTTAAGCATCTTAAATACATAGAGCGACCTATACATTAAGTTCTATTAATTGCATTGACAAGACATATATCCATATTTACCAGAGCGACTGGTGTTTGAGTTTCTTAATTACATAGAGCGACCTATACATTAAGTTTTGTTAATTGCCTTGACATGACTTATATCCATATTTACCACAACGACTGGTGGTTAAGTATCTTAAATACATAGAGCGACCTATACATTAAATTCTATTAATTGCATTGACAAGACATATATCCATATTTACCAGAGCGACTGGTGGTTGAGTTTCTTAATTACATAGAGCGAGATACATTATAGTTTATTAATTTGCATTGACATGACAATATAGCCATTTTTACCAGAGCGACTGGTGGTTTGTTTCTTAAATAATAGAGCAACAAATAAACTAAAGTTGATAAACGGTGTTGACATTACCTATATCCATAATAACCGGAGCGACTGATTGTTAATAGTGGTAAATACTTAGAGCAATGATACATTAAGTTGTATTCATTGCATTGATAAGACAGTATACACATATTTTCCAAAAAGCGATACTATTGAATATCTTAAATACTTAGAGCGACCATGAATAAACGGTTAGCATACGAATAACAATAAAAATACCTGAAAGTTCTAAAATAAAAGCATACAAATTACATTCTTAGTTGCTAACTTTTTTTAGCTAAATGAAAAACTACTCCAAACTAAGTTTTCCCATGTCATTATACAGCTCGTGAAGTATTGCAGCTGAGTCAATGGTGTGGTTCTCGGGATGCCTTTCCATCTCTAGTGTCCCCTCTAGTATTTTTATTTTGCTCTAGTGTTTTTATCTTTTCAGCCAAGAACTTACAATTTGAGCACTCGTCCTTTCCAACATTCATTGCAGATCTGGAAGTTCCGCAGAATAACGTGGACTTCCTTGAATGGGACGTATATAAAATTGGAGGTGTGAAGGCCTGAAGAATAATACGATTCATGAAGTATCCTTCCAGATAATGTAGCCAACATCCTCTTATCGTCAGAAATCCTGGTATTATCATAGCAGAGAATTTGAGAAAATCAGAGTTTTAACATACAAATTAATTTATAGACTCATTAATGATTTTTGGTTTTTGTTCTCCTTTTGAACAAGGACACTCTTAGTATTTTTTATCATAACTGTAATGGTCGACAAGATGTTCGCAACACCAATCTCCTTTTCTACAAGGCACTTATTTAGCTTGATCATATGGCTCCATCAGGTGGCTGGCTATTAGTGTTGGTTGTCAAGTTGGGGTGAATGTGATGGTGTTATAAGGATATGAGTTTGTATAGATTATTTTTTGTGTTGATGGGTGGCTGTGAGGTATAAGATTGTGCTTGGTTGTAAGAATAAGAGTGTGTGTTTTGTGTTATTTTTATTATATATATTTTTTAATCATTATACTTTACTCATTTCGGGTTATGTGTTTAACACAGTACATGTAACTAAAAATAAACGAAATAAATTCAGTTCAAAAACGATTTAATCATTTTACCATTGGATACATTCATACTAGAACTAGACATGAATAATTGCATCATTTAAAAGCACATGCATAGAACGTATAAAGCCTGCCACATTGCTACACTATGCTTAATTGTTTTTTTTGCCATATGTTCATGATATGCTAGGCAGTCTGGAATAGATTGTCGATTGTTAATGAGTGTCATGTGAACAACATGTATAAGAAGATACTGTCCATATGCCACATTCTACAAACCCCACCTGTTTTGGAACATTCACATGTGTTAAAAGTTATGGTGTATTGTATTGATCTATTCTTTTTGTATTAATCCTTTCGCTTGCATCACTAACCTCTGATTTAGCATGTATTAAAATAATAAGTATGGAAACATATAAACGATTACAGTCTTTGACAAGATAAAGTGCAGAAATTTTATTTCATAACATCATGGAAAGGAAAGTTCTCGTTACATCAACATTGACTAAACTAGTTCCAGGCAATAAAACAAAGTACAACAACATACTTTACTAGAAAATTAATAAACAACACAAGGTTGGAAAAGAACAATCAGTTTCCTCAGACAGATATTCATCACTCTTTGAATGTCCTCCAACAAGAATGAACAGCAAAATTTGCTTCTACACCAAGTTCCTTTAAAACTGTTCTTGTGTTCGATGGTAAACTAAGAGTGGTATCCATTTGGTATCCGATATCATCAACCTCAATTATCGGTTCTTCATCCATATTAAAACCAAGTAACCTAGAAGAATAAGGGGTGGGAATACTGACAATCATCCTATAAGAGGTTACACTATGACCATTGACCTCTAAGACCCATGCACAGAGTAGTCCTTACGCTAATAATTAGACGATTAGATGTCCGATGTGTAGCGAATTTTGATTTTAAGGAATCAATAGATAAAATGACCAAAACAGAAAACTTTTGAGAAAAAAAGATATGTTGTCTTGTGAAATGCTTGAAAGTCTCCCAAGTTACTTTGACAAGGAGGTGTAATTAACTTGTTTTAGTGTATTCTTCGATGTTCAGCTGTGTTGCAGCTCATCTAATAGTGTATTTTTGCCCCTAAAATAACCAGTAACTAGAAGCAGAATATATAAAATTAAAAACTTATTGTTGGGACTTACAATCAAACAATTAGTTCAAAAGTACAAATTCTGAAGACCCCTTGAATTGCTTATCTCACGTTCATGTGTCTATTATTGTATCGGTCCTTTCTCTTTTGTATAGTTGTCTATTGTCTCTTAAATTTTGTACATTGTTATGTGTATGTCTTCAGGCCATCCGAAGGAACACGAGCGTTGCCCTTGTTAGTACAGAGGTTACAGTTGCATCCAAGTTGGTTAAACCCGGTGCTGTTGGGTTAGTGTTAGGCATTAGAAGAGAATATGCCAAAGAACTTAAAGAGGTCATCTTTCTATACATCTACTCCTATTACCTGTGATATAACCAAACTTTGGTGACTTATTGTATTGATGATAACCAGATGTGTCAATTTGACCTATTAGTGTGAAGAAAGTCAATTGTTGGGTTATATCTTACTGATAAGGGTTCAAATTGGTAATGTTTAAAGCTTTTCTAAAATTTGGAACAGGTCAAACTGGTCATTCTTGTAGAAAGAATTTGTCGTATCTTTGAAATACAAGAAAATTAAACATCAAGTATTGGTGGGTCAACCTTACTCGTCATGACATGTCCAAAGAGTCGTCATCATGTTTTACATATATCACCCATTTTGTTGCGAAAATATATACATTGTTTGGCCGAGTTACTATAACCTTTCTCATTTTTAGGTCATTTACGACTTTAATTATTCCATTATTTATTTTTAGAGTTTTGCGCGTTTGCTTTTAATTATTATCGTATAGTTAAATCGGGTAAACTAAAAATCAACGTTCAACGTAAATGGACACCAAACAAATTAAAGTTTACATCAAGCATGTGTTATATGATTATTAGGAATATAATTTATAACTTTTCATAATTTATTTTTGTTGGTTACGTAAAACGCTCACATTTCGCAATAAATACCCATCTACACTCAAACAAATACCCACTTTTATACCCAATACCCAAAATTAACTTATTTTATTTAATTATAACTCTTCAAAACCGGACCTAGTGTGTTTACACAAGAAATAAACACAAAATACCCACTAACTCTTATCATACACATGTTATAAACCTTACACAAGTACCATGGATGCAAGTATCTAGAAATTGGCACATCATAGTACCTTGGCTTCAATGTGAGTCATTCCTATGCATGGGGAGGAGGAGAGGTCTTCCAAAGTCTTACAACATGTACCCTAAACCACCTAGCACCCCATGGTTTAGTCCTAGGTTGTTTTACACCTTCCAAGTTCCATAAATAGAAGGTCTTATGTTATCTCACTCTCACACTTCCCATTTGCAAGCAAATCAAAGCATAAAACTCTCTCCCCACACCATACAAACCCACGGCTCAAAAATATAGAGCTAGGGTTTTCATATAAATTTCTTTTACATGTATTCCAAGCATACAAGCACTCATCCTAAGATCATCTAAGGTTACTCAAGGTATTAGCAAGCTTGGATTTGGATTTAGCAAGGATTAATTAAGAAAACATATCTAGGGTTTTCTTGATTAGGGTTTTGATTTTAGAAGCTTGGTTAGGGTTTACATCTTGTGTTCATCATCCTACACATTTACTATAAGGTCTATTTAAAGCATTCAATATTCATTTATTCATTATCTTTTATATTCATAATTGTTATATATGTTAGTCACCACCTAGATTCATTTTTGTGTTAAATAAAGTATCTATGATCTTATTAGATTTGAATTTTAGATTGTATATAGTAAAATGATACTTGAAATAAAGGGACATGCTTAGTAAAAGTGTTAAATAAATTATGTGAATGATTTACAAATTTAATGGTGTTAAAAGTTTATTTACAAACTTAAGTATCAAAAGATCACAAGGACATGGATTTCATTTGAACAAGTGTTATGGACTATTAGAGGACTTATTATGTGTATGACATATGGTATAATACTTGGTAAAATAATAGTGCAAAGTTCCTAAATAAAAGTAATTATAAAACTTTCTTTATTAATCAAAAACCCTAATTAACTTTATATACCTACTGTTGAAATTCGACACTTAACTTATACCTTTTAGTATTAACTAAGGGTTCGGGAAGAATACATTTCGAAGACCATGTTCAAAACTCGATATGGACATTATGAATTTCAAGTTATGCCGTTTGGTTTGACTAACGCACCTGCTGCATATATGATAAGATACTTGTAGTCAAGATAGAATTTGTTCATTCAACTGGATTCATACAACCTAGAACTAGTTCAGTGTTGCTAGTAGTTGTAATGAACCCTCGAGATGGACAGAGTCGTTGAAAAATCACCAATAGTAATAGAACTTCGGAAAGGAAAAACTCACCTTTTCGTGGTCACAACCCAACGAGGGCATAAGCAGCAACATGACAATAAAAAATTACACCTAAGTACTTTTGAGAAAGACAAGGGCCTAGAACATATGCCTCAGAACGATCAAGAGCAACTAAATACAAGCAGATGCCTTATGGTCTACTAGATGTCAATGAAAGCTTGTTGTTTGAAAAGGTGTTCTTTTAGAACAGACGAGTCAAAAAGCTTGCATATCTGTGGTGGAGTTGCGGTTCCCTTTTTGCCCTTGGCTCATCGTTTATGAAGATTGTAGATATCGGATTATAATGTGTCCTCATGTAATAAAGGTTGTTTATGTTCTCGTTGGTCTTAGGATTGCTAGGACTGGTTTATTATAATGTAATTATAGTGGGAATTATTCAGATGCCCACATATGATTTTAAGAGCCTACGAGAGGACATATGGGCTTTACATAGAAAGAACAATTGACATTCTTTTTCCTATAAATATAAGAATCAAAATAACATAAAAACCAACGATCTTCAAAAATCAACTTCCGACAGGATTAAGGTACCATCTTCAAAATCTATTAACGATTTTCATATATGTTTTTATTATGCCACTTTTTTATTTAATTAGTTGATCGTTTAGAATAGTTTAGTCGTTTAGGAGTTGGTTAATATTCACGTGTAACATAAACTCCATGTCGACTTATAATCAATTTACAACAAGATTTAATGTAGATTTCACTTAAAAAAACTCCATCTATTATATTCTAGTTAATCTTATTATATAATGTCATGTATACTTTTTAATCAACAGATAGATAGTTTAGGTCCTGTGGCAAGGATACTCTCCTACTCATGTCATCATGTCTAACTGTAGTATAAGAAAGCCTCATAGATTTTATCGAGCTTAATAAGTACGAGAGCAATTGCACAGCGGCATAAAACTTAACACAGACATCTAATAAAAAGAGATTGTAAATGAATAATCATTTAAATATATTTTGGGAAACTACACTCGAGAGTATCCAGGAGCATTGGCATGTTGCTAGACGCTAACCAATGTTATTATAGAGGGAAATGCAGATATGCTCCCTGTGGTTTGCAAAAATTGCAGACTTACTCCTCAACTTCATGAAAGTGCAGGCGGCCTCCCCAGATTGAAACTTCCATTGCACTCGTGCTCCCTGACAGGGACCATTTCTGCAACACTTTTGTTTTACTTTTGTGTAGAAATGGTCCCTGTCAGGGAGCACGAGTGCAATGGAAGTTTCAATCTGGGGAGTCTGCTTGCACTTTTGTAAAGTTGGGGAGTAAGTCTACAATTTTTGCAAACCACATGGAGCATATTTGCATTTTTCTCGTTATTATATTATATTATGTTACATGTCCAAGTGGGAGCTGAAAGAATGTACACGTAAATAATATATGTCTGGAATGCGACTCGGGACTTTGGAGACGCACACGATAGCGTTTGGATTCAATAAATATAATTAATTAATTTATATTAATTGTGTAAATAATACGATAACGGTCGCTCATTAATTAGTTACTTAACGGAATTTATTTAACGGTTGTTAAATGTTAACATAAAGGACTTAATGTTAAATAATGAGAAAAGGGAAGTTTTGGCTTGGGTTGTGGGCTTGTGTTTGACGCCGGTTATACCTCAACAAGAGTAGGTAGGAATTTGTTTCCTTATAACAAAATCCTTATGCCTATATAAACAAATCAAGGCTCATTGTTTTGATATATCTTTTGGTGAAAAACCCTAAAAGCAAAACTTCTTTTCTCTTCCCCTTCTCTCGTGTTGAGTCAATCGGCTACACCTAACCAAGTGGGAAAACCGATTTGATTAATCAACTTAAAGTAAATTGTTTTGCTTATTGTTTATAAAAGAACTAGCATTCTAATTGAATCGTTAACAAACGTGTGTACGAATCTAAAGAGAGATCAGACTTTGATCTTATATTGTTCTTGATTTATTAATTCAAGATTTGTTAAAATGCACGCTTTTCTTTTATTATTATTATGTTAATTTATATGACTATGTGAATGATCTTACGTGCTAGTTTTCCGCTGCATGCTCGTATTTATTAATAGTTAATATGATCTTAATGTCTACTAATTCAAAAAATATGCATTATAGCATCACCATCAAAAGAATTAAGTTAAGCACATTGATACCTAAAAATGTGGATCGTTACCAACAACTGCACGATCATCCCAGTTTAATAGAACACCAAAAATGTTGCTAATACAATTTTTATTATTCTGAAAATGTGCACAACGATGATTTATGACAGCATCCCAAGGCATCTGATAACTAAATGATTTGTATTTTAGTTACAGTTGTAAATTTGCTCACCTGTGGTTCATCTGTAGTCAACGGGATGCCTTGAGTGATGGGAATCTGTTGCTTTTCTTGCTCAACCATAGGGCCGGTCCTGAGGTTTTTGATTCTCGGGGCGAGCCGAATAAAATATGCCCCCTTATAAAAAAAAGCACACGATTTTATAGGTTATCAAGAAGCATATCCTTAGACTGCAACTTCTTACTAACTAAATTAATTTTATATAAAATATCATACCAAATAACCAAACTTAGAACAAATTCAAAACTTGACAATTCACCATTTACCAATGATTCGGCATTTCTACACACTAGTCCATCATCACTTACTTTAGATAATTTTAATAAAGCTTTTTTTATTTGGGAAGCTTGTGTTTTTATAGCTTTAACACTATCTATATGACTTTCCCATCTAGTGGCACACAATGATTTTAACGTCAATTCATCAATATGTTCAAGTAAAACACTCCACCGTTTTGTAGAACTAGAAAAGACATTATATATTGTTTGACATGTTCCAAAAAAGAGTTTTGCTTTTTCACAAGAATTTGCCATATCACATAATACTAAATTAAGACAATGACAACCACATGGCATGTAAAAAGCTCTTGGGTTTATATCAAGTAATCTTTTTTGAACACCTTGATGTTTTCCTTTCATATTAGATCCATTATCGTATCCTTGTCCTCTAATATATTTAATATCTAAATCAAGACACTTCAAAACATCTTGTAGTACATTAAAAAGACCTAAACCTGATGTATCTTCCACGACCAAAAACTCTAAAAAAACTCTTGTACCTTTATAGGAGAACTCGATACATCAACACATCTAATAATTAAAGTCATTTGTTCTTGATGACTTACATCGGGAGTGCAATCGAGAATTACAGAATAATATTTTTGCCTCTTTTATTTTTTTTAATTATTGTGTTCTTTACATCGGATGCTGAATTTTATGACTTAGATAATGATAGTGAGTTTCTTTGTCTTTAATTCTACAAAAATGTTCTTTCATGATAGGATCGAACTCAGAATCATTTGAATTATGCCCAAAAAGTTTCCATTAGACTTTGCATAAAGTTTTTCATTTGTCCCTGGAAAAGGTATGTCATATT
>BQNB010096576.1:11390-25592 GCA_026074375.1 Tanacetum coccineum
TAAAACAACTACTTGCTTCAACATTCATCACCGCCACTAACCCATCACCACTACGATACAAACCCACTACCATCTTGTCGTTGCCTCACACACAACCCCACTGCCACCCCATAACCTCGCCACCACCCTGCACCGCAGCCCCCCACACTCGTGCCACCACTTTATCCGCACTCCTTCCATCACCCAGTCGTTCGAAAATGATTATGGGGTTATGGGTTACGCTTGATGCTTTGATTGCTTACTTAATAGCCATGGATGTCTATGGTGCAAGGTTGGAGTAGTTATTGTTTGTGCCATAAGGTTGAACTAGTTTCTTAAAGGTTGTTTTCTATATGTTCGTCATGTGTATTGAAAGAATTAGAGAGACTAGAGGGGTATCCGCGCAATGCGGCGGCGGGTATTCGATAACTATTTTTGTGACGAACAAATGTTTTTCATTTTAAAGATTCTTTATTTTGTATGTCCCAAATACTTTATAAAAAGTAGAGATATGTTTTTCAAAAGTAGAATTTTTAAATTTTTAATTGTGTAAATGATAGCACTTTTATTTTTAAAAATTTAAAATTAAATTGGTAGTTATAAGTTTAGTGAACTTTTCTTATAAACAATTTCATTAAAATATATCATTATTGAAGAGCGGCTGCTATATAGTTTAAATGAGACTTAAATATTCAGATTTTACATTAATTTTTTAATTTTCTTTTAATAGTAATATTTTTTGTCTTAAAAATTTAAGACTTTCTTTTATAGAAAGTCTCAAATGCTTTATAACTCATTGAGATAATTGCTACATACTAACGTGGGCTTAATTTTGGGTTCAAATCTGGGTTTAATTTTCTATGAGGTTTAATTTTTATGTAAAAAATAAGAGCTTTGTTATATCCTCCTACATTATATTCCTGCATATCCTTCTACACACACAATAATATTTTATATTTTTTCACCACTCATTCTCTCTCCGCATCTAAACCGTCAATTCTAACACTTGTCAGGATCTTGTGAGTAGGAATATAAGTAGGAGGATATTGTAGGAGGATTTATCATTTCTCAAAAAATAATCTTCAAATATGTGGTTGTTGACTTCTCTTGTTCTTTGACCTGAAAATTAGAAGAAAAAGATACGTTTGATTAGATGATGAATAGTGTGTAATGGAAAGGAACAATGTAAGTGCCATGTGGTTCAACTCGGTAAAACAAATTTTCATAAATATGTTTACAAGAATGGACGAATTCATCGACCGAATGACCAGATGTGAGGGAAAACATTGGTCCACTAGAGAATTTTAAGTGTATGTGTTTTCACTTCCGTACGAGTATAGGTTGATTTTATTCACCTCTAAGTCGATTTTTGTTTTTCTCGCATACGTTTTTAAGTTCAAATATTGACTTAATTTTATGAGACAATCTTACAAGGCATCGTTTGTTTTTTGGTACCTCAAAAACCTCACTTGATTTATTTTCGGTGACCTAACATATAGCCTGGTAAATTATCAGCTTCCACGTTCACAAGACAGTTTTGTTGACCAAGAAGATTAATTCTACGATGAATAATTAAACCGTGTAAAAAGATCGAAATAATCATTCAATACTATAGCATCTAATTTTTTTTAGCCCAGTCTCTAGAAAAGGCAGTACTTTAATTATATGAAGTTATAAGTGGTCGAAGAAAACACACCCATGTTCATGGATCACTTGTCACATTATGGGAGTGATACATGACATAGATAGTCTAATTGTTGTCAATTTTGTCCCCAAATTCTACTGTTGTTTCTTTCTATAACTTAAAAAAGAGGCTGATTAAGATTATTGATCGATATTTTGTTTCGAAAAATTAAATACTGATTGTTTTAAATGGATGAATCCGGTTAATTTGGTTTTGTTCTCTAGAATTAGGATCCTAACCAGATAACAATTCGTTGGATCGACTGTTGCAGTTTGTTCGTTTTCATAGTTTTTTTTATACATTTCTCAAGAGTTGTATTGAAAGTTGCTTGCTTGCGAAGCAAACAATTGATCGATCAAGGAACTGATTGACATTTCATTTATTTAAGCCATTTGAGATCTCTCGATTGACATCTTTTAAACCATTTCTTTAAGCTACTTCAAACCATATTGAAGAGAGTTTTCTCATTAGTCAATTACTCGTACTTGGTATCCTAACAGAAGAAAAAGAGTACGTTGAGTTCATGTGGAAGCTAGCTAGGGCCTAAATAGCCAATACGAACGAAAGCTTGAAAGAAAGAGACAGCCATACCAGTACAATCTTAACTCTGCATTATATAGTAAAATCATTAACGAATTACAAGTTTTTATCATACGTTTTTTATGTTCAGATAGTTGCTAAAATCATGTATAAACCAAATTTAAAAATTGAAAATACAAGGTCCCCTCTTATTCGTCATCCTATGCACACGTCGCACATACTCATATATATACCTGTGCAGCCGTGAAATTTCTCCTTCCTTAGCTAGCATTTTTCTTTTCAAGAATTTCTAGTGTTTTCTTAGTGACGTTTTTCGACTTTTTGACATCAAAACTTGAACCCCTCACTTTAATATATGGCTAGTTTAAGGAGCAAAAAGAATTTGTGGTCAAATTGTTAAGCTTTATGGAAATCATGCGGTTTGAAGTTAAATTACATGGCTAGGCTGGATCAGCCAACCTGCCACAAGATGGTGGTTCAACATGTTTGTCGTTTCGGCTCAAGCTTAATCGAGTCGTTTTGTTTTATGTAGAAATATACGTGTGACTAGTTAATATACAATGTGCATGGGAAAAAAAATGCTCGAAGTCAACGTTTTGTTTTATTGATGAAACATGTAGATATACACGGTTCGTCCTTATACTCAGGCCCATTTACTCGTTTGGTCCTCCGTTTTGAAAATCGATAGAAATGGTCACGGAAGTGATCATTTTGGTGCGTGTTTGGTCCTAAGGGATGACGGTCGTTATGTGTCTCAGTTAGTGATGGGTATTAAGGTAATTTCGCATAAAAACTTAGTTGCACCGTTGGTCCCTTATAAATGGTATTTTTTTGTTACACCTGTACACTTCCCATCACATCAGCAATAAATTTATTTACTATTTACTTCACTACACTCTGAACTCCTATCATTTTTACAAGATTTACCGCCCACAATCACATTCACTCTCTCATAAACTCTCACAAACTAGACAAAAAATGTTTTTCTGTGTTCAAACCGTACATGCACAGGTGTTTAATGGGAATGGAAGCTCCGCAATAAAAGTGGCCGACACCACCGAGCGACTATTGAAGATCTCAGTCGCATATGTAATGAATTGAAAGCCTTTGATTAAGTTTAAAATTTTTACAAATTAGTGTTCTTTACTTGTTCTATGCCCGATTTATGAAGTTAGTTTTTGATTTTGATTTTCTGAGAATGCACCAAATATGTTTTCGATTCGAATACATCATGGTGAAAAATTTCAAAGGTATCTAGGCAGAATGTATGTCGATGGTCATGTCGACATATTTGATATGATCGATATCGATTTGTTTAGTGTCGTTGCGCTGAACATGATGGTTGTTCAATTAAGTTATACAGGTAAGTTAGAGCTCCTATTTTATAATTATCTTAGACCACTGACTACTCTAGATGAAGGGTTGTATGCTTTGGCATGTGAAGTGGATGTCCGTTTCCTGGCTACCCGTGTTAGAAGTTTAAAGTTAATTGAGGTCTATATAGAACATGGTGTTACGGCTATAAACTCTTACCAAAGGCCACCACCAAATGTTAGGGCAACAATAGAAGATATAACCGAGACTAGTGGCAGTGCAGTAATTGAACATAGATCTGAAAAATATTGTTGTTGACATGCATGATTCTAGTGCACCAACTAAGGAATCTGTTTGTGACTTTTTCACACCTATGTCTTTGTCTCAACATGATTCTAGTAGACCATGTAAGGATTAAGTTTCTGAGTCCGTTACACCTAGGTGTATATGTCATGGTATGTTAACCCCTCCTACTAATGAGTCTATCATCACGTATGACACAGTAAGTGGTGTACAAGGAGTTGAACACACAAGATCCTGTTGTTCCAACAATACATCCACAATTTAGTGGACCATAACACACACATTTTGTCTCACACAATAAGTAACCTGCTAGTCAGTGTTATAGAAACCTTGGGGGTTTTGGAATTAAAAGGCAAACTATCATTTAAGGCAAGACTGAATTGGATAAAGATGGCAGGGATTTGGTGAAGTTGCAGGTTTCTGGTATAAACAGTTTCGCATAATGCGAGTCATAATGAATCTTTTAGAGTTGATTGACTTGGACTTAAATGTTTCCCAACTGAAACATACAGCACTAGTAGTCTGCCACATTATCGACTTAAGCATATCGCCCGTCGTTTTGAGTGAATCACTTCAGTTTTGGTCTGGCACTCCGAGTCACTCACATGTGTTAAATCAACAGGTTATCCGCCGATTGAAGCGAGTCTATCGCGTCTCTTGAGGAAAGAATACTAGCATAAGTAGCGCAATTATATTGCAGACGTCTACTATGGGTTAAGTCATGATGAGTCTTTTAGAGTTGATGACTTGGACTTAAATGTTTCCCAAACTGAAACATAAGTTGAGCTTCCTATGACTGAGGTTCCCGTGTTTGAGGAAGTAGATGTTGGTGGAACTCAGGAACACATTGTAGAACATGTTATTGTTGAAGATTATGTGAGTTTTGAGGAAGATACTGAATAGGGTAATGGTCAAGAAGATGAATCAGCTTCTAGTGATGGACAATTCTTCTATGATGTTGAAGGGATACATAGTGCATATGAAACTTAATATGATGTTCATTCTAGTGAAGATGCAGATACAGATGATGATTTTTTGGTAGATGAAGAAAATGAAATTGTAGAGCCTAATGTTGATGTGCATTTGTTTGGTATTAGCATGGATGTTCCTTTTGACAACATTGGTATCACTAATCTAGTATCAGATGATGTTTTAGAAGTAGAGGATGTAGATGTTATCAATCCGGGTGGTTTTGATAATGACAATGAAACAAGTAATTATAGGAGGAAAAGGTTAGCTTAATTGAGTAGAGAAATGGAAGGTGTTATGAATGCTAGTGGTCAATGGAAGTACTCATTTTACATTGGGCAAAAATTTACTATTGTAAAAGAGGCTAAGGACAGAGTCTACCTGTATTTCATTGAAAGCGGAAGAAATTTAAAGCTGTATAAGAATGACAGTGTCAGGGTAAGAGCAAGATGTGATGGAAAAGTACATGTATCTACAATGTCACATGGCTTTTGAATAACGCAGTTCAAAACCCAGGCTTCAAGGAATGACATTTGGACAAATCAGTTCATGACTCGATCTTACTTATGCTCCGTCAACAATAACATCTCAAAAACCAACTGAACGTGAATTGGATCTCTTGTTCGAAGCAATGTATGATGATTATATAGGTGTTCAACTGTCAGATGCTACCAAAACTGCTCCTGCTGCACCAGTAACTCAGAATCGTCAGACTCTAAATGCATCTACAACGAATGCAAAATCTGCTCCGACACCAACAAATTCATCTTCACTAGCTCTAACTATTCCAACACTTCACAGGACTTGGCGAGCTACAACAACATGTTCAGCAACAAGGTGATCAATTACAACTCTAATCTGAAGCAGTTGCTGACAATGTTAACAATGCAATGTTCGATGAAAAAATGTTCATAAATCCATTTGCTCCACCATCTACAAGTTCTACTGAATCATCATCTTAATATGTGGATCCATCGAACATGCATACGTTTTATCAACCGTACCAACATAAATATCAATGGACTAAGGATCATCCTCTGGAACAAGTGATACGAGTACCCTCACGACCAATATTGATAAGAAATCAGCTACAAACAGATGCAGAAATGTGCATTTATGCATTCTCTGTGAGCACTATGGAACCAAGAAATGTCAAAGAGGCTATGACCGACCCTAGATAGATTGAATTAATGCAAGATGAGCTTATCCAGTTCAAATGGCTTGATGTATGAGAGTTAGTTCCTCACCCGAACCATATAAAACCCGTTACTCTAAAATGGTTATTAAAAAACAAGCTCGATGAAGAAAACATGGTCATCCGAAACAAATCTTGTCTGGTTGTGAAAAGGTACCGACAAGATGAAGGAATAGATTTTGAAGAATCCTTTGCTCCGGTTGCTAGGATGGAAGCTATCAGGATATTTCTGGCTTACGTTGCACACAAATCGTTCATCGTTTTCCAAATGGACGTAAAAACTGCTTTTTTGCATAGTACGTTAAAGGAAGCAGTGTACGTTTGTCAACCTAACGGATTCATTGATTCTGATCATCCAAGCCATGTCTACAAGCTGAAGAAGGCACTCTATGGGTTAAAGCAGGCACTGAGGGCATAGTATGACGAATTGTCAAAGTTTCTCCTACAGAATCACTTCTCTAAAGGAACCGTTGATCCAACACTGTTTATAAGACGCTACGACAATGACATCCTAGTGGTACATGTCTATGTAGATGATATTATCTTTGGTTCAACAAACCTTAGGTATGCCCAATTATTTGTCGACCTTATGAAAAGCCGCTTCAAAATGTCGATGATAGAGGAAATGATGTTTTTTCTTGGTTTACAAGTTAACCAATCCCCCATGGCATCTTCATAAAACAGTCTAATTACGTGCTAGAAATCTTGAAAAAACATGGAATGGAACATTATGATCCCATTGGTACTGCAATGGAAACTAAACACAAGCTTGATCTTGATACGAATGGGACTCCCGTAGATGCAACAAAATATCAAAGCATGATCGGTTCACTAATGTATCTTACTTCAAGCAGACCGGACAATGTACATGCTACTTGTTTATGTGCTCGGTACCAGGCTCAGCCAACCGAGAAGCACCTCAAGGAGGTTAAAAGGATCTTTTTTTATCTCTCGGGAACCGTCAATATGGGTCTCTGGTATATGAAGGATTATGGTTTTGATCTGACTGGATTCTCAGATGCAGATCACGCGAAATGTCAAGAAACCTTCAAGAGTACTTCTGGAGGAACTCAGTTATTAGGCAAAAAGCTAGTGAGCTGGTCCTCGAAAAAACAAGACTGTACAGCGCTGTCAACTACGAAAGCAGAATATGTGTCTCTATTCGCTTGCTGTGCTCAAGTCCTCTAGATGAGAACACAATTAACGGATTATGGATTCTACTTTGACAAAATCCATATCTATTGTGATTCAAAGTCAGCCATAGCCATATCCTGTAACCTGGTCCAACGCTCGAGAACCAAACACATCGCTGTCCGCTACCATTTCATAAAGGAGCACGTGGAAAAGGGTACGATTGAACTGTATTTTGTTAAGACAAATTACCAATTGTCCGACATTTTCACCAAAGCCCTTCCAGTGGATTGGTTTAACTATTTGGTTCATCGCCTTGGTATGCGTAGTTTATCTCCACAGGAGCTTTGACGTCTTGCAAAATCACAGTAACACTTTGTATATATTTATCAGAAAAGCAAAATACAAAATTATAAAACCTGTAAAAGCAAAATACAAAATCAAAAAATTTCAAAAATACCAAAAAAATCTTCTCCGACATGTCTCTCGTAAATCGATAATATTTAAGTCCCTAGAAATTTTGTTCAACAATGACACGGGAATGTAAATAAAGTTCGAGCGAGAGTTTCTAAATGTTTTCAAAACATGTCATTTCTAAATTTTTCTATGACTTCTAGGTACTTCACCTTAGAACTCAGTTTTCAAATAAAAGGAAAGTGTACACTTCAGTACACTTTATCTTCAATAGAAGAGAAATCTTCTTCGTCCTGAGCATTTTTTCAAAAATCCTCTTGCTCGGGACACACAACTTCTAAGTAAATGTCAGCTTAGAACTCGGACTTCCAAGAAAGGAACGTGTACATTTATGTACATTAATACTCCACAACGAGAAGTTCATATATTCTTGGTCTTGAGCAAAGTCATACAAACATTCCAAGTTTTGAATGCTCAAGAGAAGTATAAAAAAATGATTTTTAATTAGATAAACTTCATATTATTTCTTGTTGAGCATAATTTTTCAAGATATTTTCAAAAGATATATTCAAAATCTTTCAAAATTGTGTGCTCAACAAACTCCCATCTCCAAGTTTTCAATTCAATCTAATTTTGAAGGGGAGTACAGATATTTAAAAGATAATTTAAGTGGTTCATTTGTCATGCAACACTAATTTTCCCCATGTGATTTCATTCCGTAAGTGAGTCAACGTACATTAACTTGTATTTTAATTCACATGTATAATCAAAAATTTCAAAGTCAAAACATATGCAATTTTTGAGAGGGAGAATAGTGAATAAAATATGATTTTAATTTTTTGTTAATTAGAAAAAAGACTATTTTGAATATAAGTGCTCATGCGCAAAACTCTTTCACATTATGATGCACATGTGTAAAGTGATGTGTAGGGGGAGCTTTTTGGTGAAATAGAAAACTCTCAAGATGCACTCAAATGATTAATTAAACATCTTGATTCCTTTTTCAAAGGTTTTATGGCTTCAATTAGTAATACCCAATTATCGACCAACTGATGATCAAGGAGATATAAGGCGGTTACAGTTGCCAGAACTGGATGGATCTACCCAAGGACACTCCAATAGATAGATTAGGGATACGTTTGGTTGAGGTATATGTGAATGGATCTATGGGAGTCAAAGTGATACATAGTGTTTGTTATGAGGTAATGATAGCATCAAACCCATAGAACATATTAAATGTGATAAGAGGGTATAAGGGTGCCTATGAAATCTATCATTCATTATATCATTTTTTTTCAAAACAAATAATTATTTATCTTAATATTTTCTTTCTTATACTCACAAACTACAAATTTATTCAAAAATGACCCCACCACTATATAATCTTCCACTAAAAAAATTTATTTATTATTATTTTAATAAACCCACTAATCTTTGATACCCATGCCTCAAAAAACAAACCAAACACAATAAATGAAAGTGTCATACCAAATCTCATATATTATTTATATCAAAGTCATTCCTATAGTGATTCCACGTAACAAACCAAACGCACCCTAGAAGTCCTTAGGTATGATTTAAAAAGGAGAAAAGTGAGAACGGGATTGAAGGGGTTGAAGAATAAAAAGGAAATGTAAGGTAAAGGGTGACAAGAAATGAGCCCTACATATACTTAGGCAGAAACCGGGTCAATGTATAATCTATCAGTAATCACAATGTTGATTCTGATATTAAAGACAAGTCATCATGGACCCAATGATGCAATGCACAACCCTCCCAGCTACCCAGGCTTCTCTCAAAAGAAGTTTGTTTCATTTCTTATGGAGATCAATACCCTTCTATCGGCTTTCTCACTACGAGATCGTTGATATTGAAAAGGTAGCAGTCCACTCCAGCCTCCGATCACCAAATAATAAAAATGCACTTATAGAGTCTAGAGCCATCAAGATCAATCATAACCTCATTAGGACACAATTCCATATACACTTATTGCTCAACATCAAGAACACAAGCTGTACAAGAGTCCTACGCATTATCCTTGTGATTTTGCCAGAACATTCAGAGTGATACTCTTTAGTATTCACAATGACGAATGGAAATCCTTCCAATGTCAACATTAAACAACACTACGGTAGGTGACTTGCGAGATTCTATATGAATCAAGCTTGTGTCAACTAGATATCAATTTTGGTCTAGTAAATGAATTGACGACTCAATCAGTAAGATAGTCACTAACTGATTCACTCTTATCGTGCTATCTGCTTTGAGACGTTCCGCTAAGAGGAACTAGCAAGTACAATGAATCTAATGCATCTGCGTTAAAGGATCTAACACTTTGAGCTGGAAACCCTGTCAAGGAGGTTCTTCTAAATTGAATCTACCTGATCACATGTATAATATTTATACTGTAAAATGGTCCTCATGGAACCGAAGGTTAATGTAACCGAACTTTGACAAATAACAAAACCATATTCGTCCATATCTGCAGTTTATCACTAATATTAAAATGCAGGTACTGATGACGGTGTAACGACCTCGTTCCAGCGGCGTCATATTCATTACCACATGCTCATGCTCAAGCCACAAAGACATACTATAAGCATCATGATTCAAGAATCAAGAAAGCTTAAGATCAATCAAAGACAAAGACTTCCGCAAGCTTTGATAAACAAGAACTTCCTCAAAGAACATCGAGAAGATGATTACAAGCAGATCAAGTGAAAGATCTATGTTGATGGAGATTGTTAGAAAGCTTTCAAGATGATGCAAAGTATGAGCATGTTGGTCAAGACACAAGATCGCAAGACGACAAATATATCAAGGAAGAAGATTTAAAGATCTCAGAATAAAAGGCAAAGTCAAGACTAAAGACAAAGAATTCAAGATAAAGATAAAAGACTGATAACATCAAATAGTTAATACTTTTTAGTATCAAATTCCCTATGAAAATGCTTGTAATTATGTTATAAATATATGAAAACAATACTTAATCACTTATATTTAGTTTTCAAAAAAATTCGAGCATTGGAGCAAAAGGCACGAGAATTCAAGAAATTGAAGGCACTCAAGGGCTTTACGACGTAACCTCCCCACAGGAGTTACGCCGTAATCAAGATTAAAGAAGAAATGAGTCAGCATCAGCGGTTACGGCGTAACCACTCCATCACCTTTACGTCGTAACATATGCATTGAAGAAGGATTGCGTATCCTAGTCAGCACTACGGCGTAACCATGGCGATACGTTTACGCCGTAACACAAATTAAGCTTGGAGAATTAGAAACCACACTAGCATGGTTACGGCATAACGTATACATAACTGTTATGCCGTAACATATTCGATACTTATAAATAGAGCCCTCATTCAGCACTATCAGCATCACTCACCTTTCAACACTCACAATACAGTACCAAGGGGTAAACCAAACCTGCAAGACCTGAAGCATTCCACCAGAAGTCCAAGGGAGAAGTCACTTTACCTATTTTTGTATTTAATCGTTCAAAAACGCATACTATAAGACTAATGATTATTCAACCCATGATTCCTTTCATTTATTCTTTTTGTACTGTTACCATGAGCAACTAAGCACTTCTAGTGCTAGCCTAGTTATGAATTTACTATTGTTATGTTGAATGTTTCCTGTCTAATTATTGATTTATTATATATCCTTTTAGTCTGTCATTGATCCTTAAGTTTTGGTAGTGTTGAGGGTGGTTTGGATCCTGTTAGTTTTGTTATTAGGCGGACTAGTTGAACATGGGGTTGACAGGGTACTAGGGTAGGTTGGCATCTATCCCTAGTGTAGGAATTTATCAAATTACCGCCTCTATTACATTAAACACTTAAAAAGCGCAAAAACTCTTTCAGAGAGGGTTAATAATCTATCCAGGTTATAGATAGGTCTTTAGGATAGTTAGGGTTTAATCACTGCAACTTGGATGCCCTACCTTTGTGACTTGCTAGGGATTCAGGATCGCAATAAGTATAGAGCAGACCTCAAATGCCAATTCGGGTTTGTTGATATTAGAACCACTAATAAAAAGATACTTAAACATTGCACAGGAAATAGACTTTATAGCTTTAGTAATGAAATAACTAGGTTAGCACACCTTTCTCCCTACTGTCTTCATATTAATTTATTTTCTGTTAAGTCTTCAAACCAATCAAAACAATTTTTAAAACCATGACACAATCAAATTAAAACTACTCACACTTAGCTCTTGGGAATGACCTCGGATTTACCAAGTCCTACACTATATACGACCGGGTTCTCTGCCCGTTAGTGCGTGAATCGGTAGACGAGATTTATAAATTTAAAACTTGGCAAATATTATTTAAAAGAAAAATAACACATCAAGTTTTTGGCGCCGCTACCGGGGAGCTAAAATTAGTTTTAATCTGATTTCTTATACTTATTCATTTTATTTCTATACTAATTTTTGTTAAAACTTCAAGAAACATGATGGGTAAAGTTGACATAGAGACTCTTACCAAAAAGCAATACCTAATGTTGACTCAAGGAAACCAAGCACCAGGCAGTCATGGAGGAACGCTCGAGGAGATGACTATTTTCGAATACATGGAGTACGAAGCAGAAACAAAAAGGCAGTCATGGAGGAACGCTCGACCCTTTTTTCCAACAAACCATGAAGAATTACTCCCTTGCTTCGAACCTATTCAACTACATGAGCTCCTTAAAGAGGACGATGATTACATAGTTAAGGACGAATCAGAACCGAGTGACCAAAAGCTGATGAATCACACAGGCGGCGATAGACCATTTACACCCAAACCTCGACCTGAAGATGAAGAATTGAGCTTTGACAAAGATCTTGATGACTGGCTAAAAACAAAATTGAGGAGACGCATGTATGGGCATGACAAGGAGGGCGAGGAGGATGCACTGATCGCCATTCTTAAGTCGTTGGTGGATGAATGTAAGGCAGTTTACACCAATAAAAATAAACAAATAGAAACATCTTCGAATAAGACTAACGAAATCCAGGGGGTGTCTTTTGTTGATGAAAATGACATCTAAAATGAAGAGAATGATATTTCGGGAGCCTTACCATGCCAGCTACCACCTAAGGAATTGAATCCAGGAAGTTTCACTCTCCCTTACACTATTGGCAGTCTCAATTTATATGCTATGTCAGATTTAGGAGCTAGCGTTAATATCATGCCTAGATCAATTTTCGAACATTTGAATCTAGCTAACCTTAAAAAAACCGACATGCTAGTTGAGATGGCCAATATGACAAGAAAGGCCCCATTAGGAATAGTATAAAACGTCTTAGTAAAGATCAACAAATTCTTATTTCCTTCCGATTTCATGATTATGGACACAATAGGGGAACCTAATGAAACAATGATTCTAGGAAGCCCTTTTTTGGCAATCGTACATGCTCAGATCGATGTTTTTAAAAGAGAAATTTCATTAGGAATTGGAGAGGATAGAATTTTGTTTGATATGGATGGAAATGTTTGTCACCCTAACACCCCTGTTGAAAATTTTTACAGGACAAACTCTATCCAAAATGAGGAACCCTTTAATCCCCTTCAAATAGAAGAAGATTTATTTTCCTATGAATCCCCTTCATGTTTACAATTTGAGCAATGCACTCGATTTTGTGATGTTGAGAGCATAGATACCGTTGATTCAAGTAACGATATGCAGGGGCCTAAAATTAAGCATAAAGAGGGCGAGAACTTAGAAAAGATTACTTTGAGACGGCATATGTGTAAACGTGTCCGAGTGTTCTACGACAATGAATGTGGAAAGGATTGTGGAATGTGTCCTACATGTAATCCTGATCTAAGCTTTTGTAGTAGATACGATGCTATTTATGGAAAAGATGAAAATGGAATGCTCAAACAATGGATGTATTTTCGGGACCATAAAAGACAAAGCATTGAAGGAAATCTTATGACATTTGCTGACTTCCTTAAGATAAGGTACGAAAATAAGAGTATAGACGATACAACCCGTGAAAGGCGATACTACGAGTGGGTTGCACAAAAGACCTAGTTTAATGATAACGACATTCCACAAGAAGCAACAATGTATGATAACCATTGTAAGTATCACCAAGAGTACCCATACTCTTACTTTCCTCAGAAAGGCATGGCAAAACCATGGGAGCCCTCATTTAAGGATGATTCTACAAAAAAAAACAATCAAGGGATCGAGAAAACACCTCTCAAAACATATTTTGTAAGGAGATTACTGATCAGTTTCATCAGGAAGACCCGATTTCGAACATAAAAACATACTTCCCGGATTTTTCCTGACTAATCACATCAAATAACGTCTATTTTATAGCATCATTTATCCCATGTAATTAACCCATTTTGTAGAATTATTATGAAGAATCGTTACTTAACCGTTTGTATTTGAGAGTTGCGGTAATTATAGAGTACTTGGTGAAACTTGACTAAAAGGCGCGTGGTATGTACTTAATTACACATACCATTTTCCATTAAAATCGGACTTAAAAGACTAAAAACGTACCAAAATACATCGTATTTGTATGTTTTGCGTTTGTATTGTGCAGGAACGGATATTCAAGAGCAGGACCAAAAAGAAAGCCAAATCCAAACAAAACCAAGCACAGAATGGAAAGGACAAAGTCAAAGGTCAACCAAGTGAAGAAAATACAACTCGAGGGACTAAA
>BQNB010096577.1:0-22365 GCA_026074375.1 Tanacetum coccineum
ATATATAATAAATTAAAAATATTTTATTACTTTTGTCTCTTTATTGAGCAATCATTTACCCTTAATGATTAATATCTATAAAAATTACCATTTTGTCCTTTAGTCGAGTTGACACAAAATAATTATTCCACATTATTTCAAAATTCCAACAAGATTCCATAAGTTCATATTTTTTTAACGCACTTATCCAAACGTGACCAAAATCGTCCAATTTAAATCATTTTCCACTTCCGTAACTATTATAATCCCATAGATTCATTCTTAGAAATCAAACCATTTATTTTTCCCTTCTCGGGTCTGAAAGCTCAAAGTTAACTCTTATTAAGTCCAACTTGCCACTTTAAATCAAATTTGAGTCCAACAACATTTGTCAAGTCCCATGTGTCCAAAAAATAACCCATTTTACTTGTTATTGGGCCTTAAAGTCCATTAAGGTTTTAAACCTAGCCCGATAACTAAACACGGTTCACAACCCCTTTTTTTTATAAGTCCGAAATCTATTATTCATACATCCAAGCCCAAATCAAAACCAAAGCCCAATATATAAGCCGAAACCAATCAAACCATATGCCCAATATACAAGCCAAAACAAATTAAACCAGGTTAGATAGTAAAACAAGGTGGATTAAGTATGTTCCGATTAAGATCAACGTTCACGCGTGGAAGGTTATGACTAATTCTATCCCTACCAGGTTCAACATTTCTAGAAGGGGTATTTGTATTGACTCCATCAGGTGTGTTTTGTGTGACGAGGGTGTTGAGACTTCCAATCATCTTTTTTTCTCCTGTAGCGTAGTTCGGAAAGTGTATCGGCATATATCTTGCTGGTGGGATGTTCCTGAGGGAGTGTTCGAAAACTATGAAGGGTGGCTGAGCTGGATGGTTAATATTAATCTTCCTCATAAAATCAAATTGTTTCTTGAAGGCGTCTCTTATGTCATGTGGTGGCTTTTATGGAATTTCCGTAACAAGACTATTTTCGAGACCAATGCTCCTTCGAAGGCGACTTTTTTTGATAATGTAGTGAGTAAGTCTTTCTTATGGTGTAGGCATAGATGTAAAGCGTCGTTCACGTGGAACGATTGGCTCAAGAATCCTAATCTCATTTCTTTGTAATTGCTAGCTCCTTGCTAGTTTGTCTCTAATAAAATCGGCTGTTCAAAAAAAAATGGTTGTACTTAATACATGGATGATTAGATGCTTATATATAGGGAGTTGTATATATTATAATAGAAACACTCTCAATGAAATGCATGTCTCGATTCTCTTTACTTTCTTCTTCTTTTATACATCGGTTATATGTGTTGTTATTAGGTCGATGTTTCACAATAAGTTATCAGCACGCTCTAAGGTTTTGTTTTTATTTTCACTCGTTTTTCACAGGTATATCTTCGACCTTTTTACATATATGATTCAACATGCAATTGTTTATGAATACACACCCATTCAAATAATTTGATATGATGTTACTATGAAGCCTTTTACTTTAAAAGCATGTCATGTACTCATCTTTATGGTTTGACGTTATAGATAATTCGTATAATCATGTTCTTTCGTGGTTTTTTGTTGCCTGTGCTTTGCTTTGTTTGTTATTAAGGCGTACACGAATTAATTAAAATTCAAGAATATACTCACACCCTTTTGATCTTTAGCTAAACTTTTGTTAGGATTTTACAAACTAGTTAACCATTAACTACGAGTACGCAACGGATAGATCTAGTTTGATATTAAAGATTAACACACAAATAAGGTAAGAAAAACTAACCGTTATGTTTAATAAAAAAAAGTCAATAAACGAGAATCTTGATCTTAAATCTTAGTGATTAAGTCACCACCTCTACGATTGCTCACACAACACGTCAAACAAATATGCCAAGATGCTTGTATTTACTTTACGTCTCTCAAAGGCCTTGTGTTACTTCTTTTCTTGAATCGAAAATCACAAAGAACCCTTTGTAAAGTTTACCGAAAATCAGAAACCCTAGTTAGGGTTTTACCGAATTTGTTAAAGTGAAAAACCAAAGAAACCGAAAACCCTAGTTAGGGTTTTATAGTTGTCAAACTAGGAGAACTTGAAAACGAAACCCTCTAGTTGATTTAGCTTGTCGTCGAACTTGAGGTGAAATAAATCAAACCGAAAAAACCATTTAGGGTTTTACCAAGAATCATAGGCAAAGAAAAGAAAACCAAAAACCGTAAGAAGGAAATTCGGTTGAGGGTTTTGGGAGGAAAAAAGCACCGATTGATTTTTCATTTTGGTTGTAAATGAAAGAATAATGAGGTAGGATGTGGATGTTTATATAGGCACCCATAACCTAGTCCTTGGTGAAGAAAGAAACCATAATTCATTCCTTATCCCAACTCCTCCACCTCCTTAATTCTAAATCAACCCAAACACTCCTCAAGAATCCATATATGGGTCGGCTAAACCTTAGGCACCCATAAGGTTTGGGTTTTGTTTGATTTTGTCCCTTTGGTTTACTTTTAAATATCCGTTAAATTAGTTATAAACTAATTTTGGAAACTAACGAACATTTAAACATATTACGTGAAGTATATTTAAAACAAACGTACTATTCGTGTCTTAACGTGTGTGCCCCCAATAGGCTCACGTAATTCTAGTCGCATATCATGCGAATCCAACTACCATATTCCAACAGCTCCCACTTGGGAGTTGGAGTAGCAGATTCTATTTTTACTAACAACGAAAACGTCTAGCAACACTCACATTTGTTTTTAAAACTAAAAATACCTGAGATGAAGTTTCAAGAATACTATCAGTATAATGGTTATGAATTTCTTGCTATTATCATCCATTTGTTACAGATACCGTTAAACTATGGATATGGATCCTAACTCATTCCATATAGTTTAACCATTTAGATTCTCGTTATCGAAATTAATTCAAATATACCAAATTTAATTAAGAATCATCTTAAATTATCCTTTGGGTACGGTCATATAATTATCTAATTATTTTTGAAGAGGGCCTATGGTATCATACTGCACATATTAAGTGGAGGAACAAATTCTTTATTGACTACAAGTGTTGTGGATGCTGCTTCACATCACTTCCAAGAATAGCCTTTATAACTACCATTTTTAGGTTAGCGTTTGGCTTATAATCAAAAAGTGATATCCACGCATGTAGAACTAGTTTGCATCTCAAGTCTAAGGATGACTTATTTAACTATTTTCGATATCTTACTCATGACAAGGATCCAAAAGTAAATATTCGAAGGTGGGGCGTCCAATATGCATCCTTTGTGAATAACATATGACTTTGGCGGGAACCATCCATGGATTCAAATAATACAACCAACACTCACATTTGTCTTAATGTAACAATATTCTGATATTGTTAACCGACAATGGATATATTTAGATTGATAAAATCATTCAAGGATTAAACATGCAAATATAGGACAACAACTATTATATGTATGAAGACAAATACCACGTATATTTATACATCAAAAAGTAAAAATTGTCTTACAATACCAATTATCTAAATACTAATAAAAACACAGATTTACATGAAACAACTAGCTGGAAACATCCCTATATTCTCAGTATATTCTGAATGCTTAGGAAAAGGCAAGGCCTTAGTAAAAGGTTCAGCTAAGTTATCATCTGTGTGAATTTTTTTTATCTTAACGTCGCCAAATTCTATAACTTCATGAATGTAGTGAACTTTGGTACGATAATGTCTAGCACCTTTAGTGATTCCTGATTTATTAGCTATAGTAATGGCTCCAGTATTGTCACAATACATCTTTAGTCATCTTTACAGTTTCTTAAAATGTAAAGTATTCTCATTCTTTAATGTGTAATGCAACAATGCTCTTAGCTGAGCATATCTAGTTAGTAGATTTATCATAAAAGATGAAATCCTACTTTAACTAGGATTGATTATTCTCTAGCATCGTGTGTACACAAACAACACTATGCCTTATATAATTCGTAAACATTTGTTTTAAACATCTAAATCACTCTCAATTAGATACTGTTGCTATCAGTCATCTAAACACTCTCAATTAGATATTGTTGTTGTTAGCTCATCTTGCTCTTGTGCAATAAGTAACAACCAGTCTCATACACAATATAAGATATACATATGAATCCGCGTTTAAAAGTTTCCATCTAATGTATTAAATTATTTTAAGTGAAATATATCATTTAAGACTTGCTTCAATGATGTATTGTATTGTGTTTGACTTAATTTCCGCATATGTTTATTTCATTAAACATTTATTCCAAGGTCGTTTGTTTTATTTCCTAAATTCCCAAGTGAAGTTTCATTCCAATCTCAAGGATTAACATCTATGTTAGGATTTATGTTTTCCTAACTTAGTACCGACAGTACAAATAGTTAGTACCGTTAGTTATAGTTAGTACTGACAGTACAAAGTGTTAATACTGATCAGTTAGTTAGTACCGTTAGTTAAAAATAGTTAGTTACCGTTAAGAGATATGGTATGAGATATTCTAGGAAAAGATAAGTATGCGTTTTGTAAGCTTGTTAGGGTTTATCCTTAGTCTATAAAAGGATCCCTCTTGGCATAGTTAAAGATAGACGACCTCAAGATATCTCATAGCAAAATAATAGTTAGTAATCTGTAATCGTTCAAAGCAGATTAATAGAAGTTATTATTTATTCATTGTTTTTCTTAGTACTTGTGTTAAGATTCCGCATTAACACATAGTATTCATAATCAATGTTTCTACATAGTCAGTTTATTTAACATTTTGGGCTATCCATCCTTAATTAAGTTGTCAAGAGATCTATTCCTGAGAGGGACTCACAAGTGGTATCAGAGCCTGTGAGAAACTCTGAATAAGAAGAACAATCTAATCCAGTTATAAACCTTCATCCTTCAAAACTAAACATGTCTGCACCACAAGATGAAACTCCACTACCACCACCACCTCCACCATCATCATCACAAACACCAACCCAACAAACTCCTCATACAGTATCAACCATCAAGCTGCCTATTCTCAAAAAGGGAGAATATGATATATGGGCTATTAAAGGAGCACTATTTGGCCCATACAACTATCCAATCTGGGAGGTTATACAAAATGGGAATGGTACTGTATCAACACTACAGAAACATCTGGACAAAAAAGGTTTGCCTCCTAGAACTGGCAGAAGAGAAATTTTAGCCAGGAGAAAGGATAGGAGAAAAGGCAAGAACCACCTTGCTTATGGCCCTACAGGAAGATCATTCTTGCTTTAAGTTTTTCCATAAGATGACGATGCAAAAGAAATGCTGGGATGCCATCAATTCTAGATTGTGGAGGAAATAGACGAATTCCAAGAAGATGCAAAAGAAATCTTGAAGCAACAGTTGAAGGATCTCTGTATCCAACACAGAAAGGCTTTCACAAAGGTTATGAACGAGTTCCAAAGTCTTCTAAGTCAGTTAGAGATTCATGGAGCAGGTGTATCTACTAAGGATGCTAATCAAAAATTCCTAAGATCTCTACCTTCTGCCTGGTCACAAGTCTCCCTAATAATGAGAACCAAACCAGGGGTGGACACTCTTAGTTTTTGATGAGATTGTACAATAATTTAAGGAGTTCCCCTTTGAGAGTGAATATAAAAGGCTCTACTGCATCAACATCCTCTAGCCCACAAAATGTACTTTTGTCTCTAAGAACTACAAACAGTACTAAGAAGTTAAATTTTTGTATCCCCCCGCTTATTTGTTCCCATCTTTCTGGTCAAAACACAAAGTATGAACAAACTTCATCATACTCACTTCTTGCTAATCAATCTAGCTGCCCTCAACTGGATCATGAGGACTTGGAACAGATTGATGAATATGACCTTAAAGAAATGGACTTGAAGTGGCAAGTGGCCATGATCTCAATGAGAATGAAAAAGTTTTACACAAGAAACTGGAAGAAAGCTACAATATGATGCAAAAGAACTATTGGCTTTGAAAAACCAAAGTTGGAATGCTACAATACCACAAAACAGGCATTTAGCTAGAGAGTGTAAGAATCAAGGAACTCAAGATGAACATGATGAAGGATGCCATGGAATTCAGAAACAAGGATGGGAGCAGAAACTGGACAGAAGAGATTCCTAAAGCTTTGGTGACAATTGATGGATAAAGGTGTAAGATTGGGACAAATTGCATTCAGAAGATGAAGATTATGCTTTGATGGCTTGCAACAGCTCAGACTCAGACACAGAGGTAATTTCATGTTCACAAATAAGTGTAAAGAGTCTTATGCTAATCTTAAAAAACTGTATGATGCTCAAAGAGAACAACTAGTGATGCAAGCATAAGAAAAAAAAGCATATACTCAAGGTCTTAAGAAAGTTGAAGCACAGTTAGTTGCTCATCAACAAGGACAAATTTGGTATGAACAAAAGATAAAGTTTATGAAAATAGATTTAGATGATAAAACAGATGTTCTAACATACCATAAGAAATTATTAGCAGAAGCTCAAAAAGAAAAAGAAGATTTAAAGGCTAAAGTAGAAAAATGGCATAATTCTTCTAAAAATCTTAGTAAACTGCTAAATACCCAAATGAGTGCTAATGATAAGTTTGGACTTGGGTATGGGGATCATAGATATGATGGTATTTTGAGCTATGAAAATGAAGTGTTGCAGAGTGTTTTTATGAATAAAGAGAGTGAGATAGAAAACCAACCTTTGTATGATAGGTTTGTTACAGCAGAAGGAATGCATGCTGTACCCCCACCCATGACAGGAAATTACATGCCTTCAGGACCTGATGTAGAAGTAGATGATTCTAAGTTTACATATGGTCCAAAACAGACTCAACCTAGTGAATCTGAATCACAATCAAGTGAATTTGATACCTGTGAATCTAACATTAGTGCAGAACCCTCTGAATTAGTGTCTGAACCAGTTGTCAATGAATCTAATGTAGAATGTCAACCTAAGGTCTGGTCTGATGCTCCTATCATTGAGGAGTATGAATCAGATAGTGAAGATGAGTGTGTGTCTATACCAACAAAACAACAAGAAACACCTAGTTTTGCTAACCAGCAAGTAAAAACTCCTAGGGAAAATGTTAAGAGTCAGTTCACACATAGTCAAAAACCTAAAGTTGACAAGAAAGATTTGGGGTATGGGTTTGCTGTAAGAGCATGTTTTGTATGTGGTAGTCTTAATCATTTAATTAGAGATTGTGATTTTCATGAGAAGAGGATGGCAAGAAAAAGCTGAATTGAACAATGGTTTTGAATGAAATTGTCCAAAGTGTGAATAAACAAAACCAATTTGTTCCTTCAGCAGTACTAACTAGAACTGGTAAAATTCCAGTTAGTACTGCTAGAGCTAGCAGTACTAAAAATTTTAGTACTGCTAGGCAAAGTTTTAACAGACAGACAGTACTAACTAATACTGCCATGAAAGTTAATACTGTTAAGCCCATTGTGAATAGAGTTAGACCAGCAAATGTTTTTCACAAAACTCATTCACCATCTACAAGGCCTTTCAAAAAGACAACAGTACTTAGAACAAAATTTTCAAATCAAAAGCTTAATACTGCTAAGGTAAATGCAGTTAGTACTGTTGGGGGAAAAAGGGAAACTGCTGTTAAGTCCTCAGCAGGTTGTAATTGGAGACCACAAAGATATAACTGGCACAAGTTCTCCAAATACAATAGTGGATCCAATCTGAGAAACTGTTATACTTTCAAAGATCCACTAGGCAGACTCAAGCCCAAACAGGCTTGGGTCCCTAAGAGAGTCTAATCTCTTTCTTTTAATGTGCAGGATTATCCACATAGAGCTCTAAAGAATAAAGGAATTGTTGATAGTGGATGTTCCAGGCACATGACTGGAAACAAGGCCTACCTTGCTGAATTTCAAGACTTTAATGGTGGCCCTGTTGCTTTTGGAGGTAGTAAAGGTTATATCACTGGTAAAGGTAAAATAAAAACTGGAAAGTTTATTTTTGAGGATGTATGCTTTATGAAAGAACTTCAGCATTTCAATCTTTTTTCTGTGTCACAAATGTGTGACAAAAAGAACAAGGTTCTGTTTACTGACTCTGAATGTCTTGTTTTGTCTCCTGAATTTAAGTTACCTGATGAAAATCAAGTACTACTTAAAATCCCCAGACAAAACAATATGTACAGCTTCAATTTAGAGAACATTGTTCCTTCAGGAGGATTGGCTTGTTTAATTGCAAAAGCTACAACTGATGAATCTAACAAATGGCATAGGAGGTTGGGTCATGTCAATTTCAAAAACTTAAATAAACTTGTGAAGGGAAACCTTGTCAGAGGTCTACCTTCAAAGATTTTTCAAAATGACCACACTTGTGTTGCTTGTCAGAAAGGAAAGCAACACAAGGCCTCCTGTAAGGCCAAAGTAGTAAGCTCTATTAGCCACTCTTTACAACTTCTTCATATGGATTTGTTTGGACCTACATCTGTAAGGAGTTTAAACCATAAGACCTATTGCCTTGTCATCACTGATGATTTTAGCAGGTTTAGTTGGGTATTTTTCTTAAGAACTAAGGATGAAACTAGTGCAATCCTTAAGGACTTTATAAGACAGATAGAGAACCAATTGAATCAAAAAGTTAAGACCATTAGAAGTGATAATGGTACAGAATTTAAGAACAAGGATGTTATTGAATTCTGTGGGTCAAAAGGGATCAAGAGGGAATACAGTAATGCCAGAACTCCACAACAAAATGGAGTTGCTGAGAGAAAGAACAGGACCCTTATTGAGGCTGCAAGGACCATGCTTGCAGATTCATTCTTACCTAACACTTTTTAGGCTGAAGCAGTTAGTACTGCTTGTTATGTTCTAAACAGGGTATTAGTGACCAAGCCTCATAATAAGACACCTTATGAACTTTTAACTGGTAAGATACCAATTATAAGTTATATAAGACCTTTTGGGTGCCATGTGACCATCTTGAATACCATTGACCACCTTGGCAAGTTTGCTGGAAAATCAGATGAAGGGTTTTTAGTTGGGTATTCTCTACAAAGCAAGGCTTTTAGGGTATACAATTTAGAAACCAAAAGAGTTGAAGAAAACCTGCACATCACCTTCTTAGAGAACAAACCAAATGTTGCAGGAAAAGGACCAACTTGGCTTTTTGATCTTGATTATTTAACTGATTCTATGAATTATCATCCTGTTAGTTCAGAGAATCAAGCTAACCTACATGCAGGTCAACAAGAAGCTAACCAAAATGCAGGTACAGAAGAGATTATTGATGCAGGGGATTCTGACAAAGAAGATGAATCTGCTCAAGACTGTTTTGTACTGCCAATATGGCCTTCTTATTCTTCAACAATCACTCCAGCATTAACAACAGATGATAAGAGAGAAGGTCCAAGAGAGGAAGAACAAGTCTTTATGGATGACCTTGAAAGACTTAAGAGGCAAGAAAAGGAGGCTAATGAGGAAGCTGAAGTTCTCAGGAAGAAGTTTGAGCACTTAGTGATAAAAGAAGGAGCTGCTAGAACTAGCAGTACTAACATTTTTAGTACTGTTAGCACACCAGCTAAAGCTAGCAGTACTAACCTAGTTAATACTGTTAGCATACCAGTTAGTACTGCCAGTCCTCATGAGGGACTATCTCTTTCTGATCCAACAAATCCTGAAGAAGATGATTCAGAAATACCTCCACTTGAGGATATTTATCAAAATTCCACTGATGGTATTTTCACTACTTCATCTTATGATGATGAGGGTGCAGTGGCTGACTTCACAAACTTGGAAACTATTGTGAATGTTAGTCCTATTCCCACATTAAGGATTCACTCCACTCATCCTAAAGCACTTATTCTAGGAGATCCAAACTTAGCAGTTCAAACAAGAAGCAAAGTAAATACAAGTTTTGGAGCTCATGCTTTTGTTAGCTATGTTCAAAAGCAAAAGAGAACTAACCACAAGGACTTTTTTTTTCTCATTGTTTATTTGCTTGTTTCCTGTCTCAACATGAACCCAAGAAGATTTCAGAAGCTCTTGAAGATGAAAGCTGGGTTGATGCTATGCAAGAAGAATTGTTGCAGTTCGAGATACAGAAAGTTTGGGTCTTAGTAGATTTGCCTTATGGGAAGAAGGCTATCGGTACAAAGTGGGTCTATCGAAATAAGAAGGATGAAAGAGGAGTTGTTGTCAGAAATAAAGCAAGGTTAGTTGCTCAGGGGACATCGGTAAGAGGAAGGGATAAGACATGATGAGTTTTGCTCCTGTGGCAAGACTTGAAGCCATAAGATCTTTTTAGGCCATTTGCCTCATATATGGGGCTTTATAGTCTATCAAATGGATGTAAAAAGTGCCTTCCTTTATGGGAAAATTGATGAAGAGGTTTATGTGTCTCAACCACCAGGTTTTCTAGATCCTAAATATCCTCAGAAAGTATACAAAGTTGTAAAAGCTCTCTATGGGCTACATCAAGCTCCCAGAGCCTGGTATGCTACTTTATCTACTTTCTTATTGAAGAATGGATACAGAAGAGGAACCATTGACAAAACAAAGAAAAAACTAAAAAAACGACTCTCTTCCTAAAGAAGGACAAACATGATATCATACTAGTTTAATTTCTTGTGATGATAACATCTTTGGGTCTACAAAGAAATCTTGGTGTGATGAGTTTGAGGCATTAATGAAGAGTAGATTTCAGATGAGTTCAATGGGAGAGCTCACTTTCTTTCTTAGATTACAAGTTAAACAGAAATCTGATAAAATCTTTATTAGTCAGGATAAGTATGTTGCAGAAATCATGAAGAAGTTTGACTTTGCAAATGTTAAGACTGCTAGTACACCAATTGAGACTCAGAAGCCTTTAGTCAAGGATGAGGAAGCTAGTGTTGTGGATGGTCCAATCTCATAGGTCCATGATTGGCCCCCCATTTTCTTTTTTTGTATTTTTTTTTTGTTTGTTGGGATTTTTGGAATATGTATCCTATGACCAGCCCCCGTGCATGCGAAAATTTAGTAAAACTTAAATCTCACTTTCCTCGTCAACACCAAACCAAAAAAAAAACAACGGAGGGAAAGGAGACAAGAGAGAGATGCGTCAAAAGTAACAATAAAATCAAAAGAGCCTAAATCATGGACCTATAAAGGGGGATGGACAAACCACATCAACCGCTCAGCTTCCCTCATCGCCTTGAACTAAAGGCTTCTGATAAGTCTCAATTGGTGTACTAGCGTCTTAAACATATTTGCAAAGTCAAACTTCTTCCAAGATTTTCTTTCTGCAAACATTCTTTATCCTACTAATAAAGATTTTATTAGTTTCAGGATTTCTGTTTTAAACATGGTAGATCTAAGACAGAAAAGGTGCTCTCTCTCTCAGTCCCACATTGAACCAATTCTGAAATCCTACTCTTACAAAATTAATGCCTCAAACTCATCACACCTAAGCAATTTCTTACTTTGTAGACTCCAAAGATGATATTCAAAATCCACACGAGACTTATAAAAAAACTAGGTTTGATATATCATGTTGTGTCCTTCATTAGGAAGAGTGTTTTGTCAATGGTGCCTCTTCTGTAAATCCATTTCTTCAATACGGAAAGTAGATAAAGTTAGCATTCCAAAGCTCTGGGAGCTTGATGTAGCCCTATAGAGAGCTTTTTTACAACTTTGTATTAACTTTCGAGGATATTTAGGATCCTAGGAAAAGACCTGGTGGTTGAGACACATAAACCTCTTCATCGATTTTTCCCAAAAAGGGAAGCAACTTTTTATTACCAAATCCACTTTGAGTAGACTATAAAAGTCCCATAGTATAGGAGCAAATGGCTAAAAAGATCCTTATGGCTTTTCAGAGTCTTGCCCAAGGAGAAAAAAACCTCCAAAACATCATAAGTCTAATCCCTTCCTCTTTTAAAAAAAAAAAAAAACCCCATGTCCCTGAGCAACTAACTTTGCCATTAAAAATAAAAAAAAAATTTTTATAATAAATAAAAAAAAAAAAAAAAAAAAAAAAATAATTTCCTTCTTTATCTGACAAAAACAACTCCTCTTTCATTAGTAACCCCTTTTAATTATTTTTTTGATAAGAACCCACTTTGTACCGATAGCTCCCTTCTTCCCTAAGGCAACATCCTCTAACGACAACCCAAAAGAAAAAAACTTTTCTGTATCTCGATACTGCAGCAAATTTCTTCTGATAGTGCATTCGAACTCCAGCTTTTATCAATCTTCAAGAGGCTTCTGAAAAATCTTCTTGGGTTCATGTTTGAGACAGGAAACAAGCAAATAAACAATGATGAAAAGTCCTTGTGGGTTATTCTCTCCAGCATTTTTATGCTTTTTGAAAAAAAAAAATAATAATAACCCATAAGCTAGACGGAAAAAGCATAAAAGCAGTCCTCAAAACTTGTTTAAATTTTACTTTTGCATTCTTTCATAGGTTTTTTGACAACTTGCTAAGTTTGGAATCTTCCTAGAAAAAAAAGTGCTTTTTAGGATGATTGGAGTGAAAATCCTTAATGTGGGAATAGGAACTAAAAACTAGCATTCACTAATAGATTCCCACAGTTTAGTGGAAGTCAGCCATCTGCACCTCATGCATCAAAGAAAGAAGTAGTGAAAAATACCATCAACGTAAATTTTGAATAGATATCCTCAATGGAGGTATTTCTGAATCATCTTCCCTTTCAAGGATTTGTTGGATCAAAAAGAGAAGTAGTCCCTCATGAGGACTGGCATACTAACTAGGTAATGCCTAATCAGTATTAACAAAAAGGTTATAGGAACATGCTAGCTTTAAGGCTGGTGTGCTTACAAACGAATACTAAAAATGGGTTTAGTACTGAGCATTCATAACAAAAGCATCCTTTCTTTTTTTATCACTAAAAGTGGGGGGGGGGGGGGGGGGGTCTCAAAACTTCTTTTTCCCCTGAGAACTTTCAGCTTTCCCCCCCCCCCCTCCCATCTCACATTAGGCCTCCTTTGTCCCCCCCCCTTTCCTTGCCTTCTTAAAAAGTCTTTCCAAGGTCATCCATAAAGAAACTTGGTTTCTCTTTCCACTCTTGGACCTTCCTTCTCCTCTTAAATCGATTTTTTCTTGTTGTTAATGCTAGACGTGATTGTTGAAGAATAAGAAGGCGCCACATATTGGGCAGTACAAAAAACTACATAACAGTCTTGGTGAGCAGAATACCATCTTCTTTAAAATTGTCAGAATCCCCCCTAAAAGAGGCATCCTAAAATTCCCCCCGCCCCCCCCTCCCCCCACTTTATCTCTTCTTCCCCCCCCCCCTTATTCTTCCTCTACTTCTTCCCTTTACTGGGGGTAACCTGCAATTGGTTAGGCTTCTTGTTTGACCCTGGCATGTAGGTTAGCTGATTCTCTGAACTATACAGGGTATGATAAAAATCAGAGAATAGTTAAATATACCAAGATCAAAAAAAGCCTAGTATCTGGTATTTTCATTTTTTTTTTTTTTTTTTATTTTTCCCCCCCCTTTTTTCCTTTTTTTTTTTGTTTTTTTTTCCCCTGCAAAAAGATAAAACAATTTGGTTTTGTTCTTAAGAATTGAAGTGCAAGGGTTATTCCCTCTTCAACCATTTGGTTTCTAAATTTGTATACCCTAGAAAGCCTTTGCTTTGGTAGAGAAAAATTACCCAACTAAAGAAAAAAAACTCCTTCAATTCGCTGATTTTTTTTTAATTTTTTTCTATGTTTCTTCTTTTTCCCAGCAGAACTTGCCAAGGTGGATGCAATGGTAATTCCCCAAGATGGTCACAATGGCACCCAAAAGGATCTTAAAATAGAACTTAATAGAATTGGTAATCTTAACCCAGTTAAAAGGTTCATAAAGGTGTCTATTAATGAAAGAGCTTGGGTCCACTAAAATTTTAGCCCCCTATTTATGAAAAACATAAAAAAAAACAAGCAAGTAAACTAACTGCCTTCAGCCTAAAATGGGTGTTAAGGTTAAAGAAATGGAATCTGCAAAAAGACACTGGTCCTAGGCAGTGCCTCCAATTAAGGGTCCTGTTCACTTTGTCTCTACATGCAAAAAACACTTTCCCATTTTATTGTTGGTGTTGGAGTTTCTGGCATTAAAACTGTAATTCCCTCTTGATCCCGTTTTTGACCCCATAGAATTCAATAACATCCTTGGTTTCTTAAAAAATTTCTGTACCATTAATCACTTATAATGGGGTCTTGAACTTAGAATGTCATTATTTTCTCCTACTGTCTTATAAAGTTCCTTAAGGATTGCACTAGTTTCATCCCTTAGTTCTAAAAAGTAAAAAAAAATTACCCGAAAACTAAACCCTGCTAAAAAAAAAATAAAATCACATCAGTGATGCCAAGACCAATAGGTCTTATGGTTTAAAAAACTCCTTAAAGATGTAAGGGTCTAAACAAAATACCAGATGAAGGAAGTTTGTAAAGAGTGGCCTAAATAGAGCTTATACTAAACTTGTGGTCCTACAGGAGGCCTTGTGTTTCTGGCATTCCATTTTTCTGACAAGCAACAAACAAGTGTACGATCATTTTGAAAAATCTTTAAAAGGTAGACCTCGACAAAGTTTTCCCCCCTTCACAAGTTTATTTTATAGTTTATTGGAAATTGGAGGACATTATGACCCAACCTTTCTCCTATGCCATTTATGTAGATTCATCATTGTAAGTTTTGCAATAAAACAAAGCCCAATCCTCCATTGAAAAAGGAAACAATGTTTATCTAAATCTGAATCTCGTACATATAATTTAGCTATGGGTTTTGTCTGGGGAATTAAAGATAAAGAGTACTATGAATATTTTCATCACAACAATCAGTAACTACTTTAAATTCCAGGAGACAAAACAAGACATTCAAAGTAGTCCAGTAAACAGAACCTGTTTCCGTTTTTTTTTTTTTTTTATTTTTTTTTTTTTGTTTTTTTTTTTTTTTTTTTTTTATTTTTGTTTTTATTGTTTTGGGGGCTCAACATAAAAACATTGTGACACAGAAAAAAAGAATTGAAATGCTGAATTTCATTTCATAAAGCCACGACAATCCTCAAAAATCTAACTTTTCCCATTTTTTATTTTAACCTTTTACCAGTGATATAAATAATAAAACCTAATTTAACCTCCCTCCAAAGCAACAAGGGCCCATCCATTAAAATAAAAAAAAAAAGTCTTGAAATTTCAAAGCAAGGTAAGGGCCTTGTTTCCAGTCATGTGCCTAGAACATCCCCTATCACAAAACACAATGCCTTATTCTTTAGAGCTCTATGTGGATATTAAATGCATGCGACAAATTAAAAAGAAAGAGATTAGAAAAAAAAAATAATTCTCTCCGTGTAGGACCCAAGCCTGTTTGGGCTTGAGTCATGCCTATGGATCTTTGAAAGTAAATAACTAGTTTTCGCTTAGATTGGGGATCTAACTAATGTTATAGGAGAAACTTGGGGTATATGCCAAGATAATTTAAATCCTTTGTGGGAATTCTCCAAATTACAACCTGCTGAGGAAACTTATTTAAAACAAAAAAACCCAAGCAAGATTATTCCCGTTTTTTTTTTTTTTTTCCCCCAACAAGTACTAAAACTGCATTTACCTTAAGCACAAGTATTATAAGCTTTTTGATTTTGGAAAAAAAAAAATTTTTTGTTCTAAACGGAAGTATTACTGTTGTCTTTTTAAAAAGGCCTTTAAGGATGGTGAATGAGTTTTTGGTGGGGGGTGAAAAACATTTGCTAGGACTAAAGCATTCCTAAAATTCCCCCCCCCCCCCCCCCCCCCCCAAACCATGGACTTAAAAATAAAAAAAGACAAGTAGTTACTTATCACAATGGCAGGTATTAGTTAGTTACAGTCTGTCTGTTTTTTAAAACTTTGCCAAGCAGTATCCAAAAATTTTATAAGTTACTACTAGCTAGCTCTAGCACTTGACTCCAAACAACTGGAATTTTTTTTACACAGTTCTAGTTAGTAACAGCAGGAGGGAATAAAAATTGGTTTTGGTTGTTTAATTTCACACTTTGCACCATTCGTGCAAAAAAAAATTTTATGCCCCCCTTAAAAAACCATTTGTTCAAATTCAGCTTTTTCTTGCCATTCCTCTTCCCTCATGAAAAAATCACAGAAACTTCTCTAAATTAAAAATGAATTCAAAGGAACCCACTATAAAAAAAAAATAAATACTAAACCACATACAAAACATGAGCTCTTTACAGCAAAGAAAACCCATACCCCGAAATCATCTTTTTTTTTTTTTTTTTTCTTGTCAACTTTAAGGGGGGGGTTTTTTTTTTTGGACTATGTGTGAAAATGACTTGCTTAACAGTTTTTCTCACCTCCCCCCCTCCCTAAGATGGAAGTTATTTTTTTATAACCCCGCCCCACCCCTTAGCTGGTTAGCAAAAAAACTAGTGGTTTCTTGTTGTTTTGTTAGGCAAAAATAGACACATTCACTCCATCGATCTCTTCACTAATCTGATTCATACTTCCTCAATGATTAGGATCATCAGACCAGACCTTTAGAAGGTTCATGTCTAACAATTAAGATTTATTCCATTACAAAACAAGACTGGTCAGACAACACTAATTTCCAGATATGGTTTTTTCCTCACTAATGTTAATTACAGAGTATCAAAATTCACTAGATTGTGATTCAGGAAAAATTCAAACATAGGGTTGAGTCTGTTTTGGAACCATATTGTCAAACTTAGAATCATCTAAGCTTAACCTTTTTATTCTTGGCTTCCTAGCTAACAATATTTTTTCTTTTTATGTATTCTTACTTTAAATTATTTTTTTTAAATGTTTTTTTTTAGTTTTCTTAAATTTTATTTATTTATTATGAATTTATATTTTTTTAATTTCATGATTTTTTTTTTTTATATTATTAATTACAGATTTAGATGTTGTTTTATTTTTTATTTAGTATTTTTTATATATTTTATATGTTCTAAAAAAAATTACTAACAACAAATAAGACTAAAATAATTCACAAAACATTCCAAAATAAGACAATCCAAACACCTCTATCTCCCGCCCCCCCCCCAAGCGACCACCAAGCGACCGCTTCACACGCCCACACCGCACATTCTCCCTCACCGCACACGACTCCCCACCCCGCCCGCCATCGCCCCGCACTTCCCCATACCCCCCCGCCCCCCCCTCGGCCTTGCCTCCTCACTCTCCCCTCCCACTCCCACGACACCCCCTCCCCCCTCCTTCCCTGACTTCCCCTCACCTATCAATCCCCTCACACCTCCCCCTGCCCCCAACCCCCCCACCGCCCCCACTCGCCTACCGACACCCAAAACCCCCCACTCTTCGCCAGAACACCACCCAGCCCTACCCCCCCCTATGCCCCGCGAAACCCCACCTCCCCGTACCCATCCCAACCCACCGCCACTCCCACAACCCCCCCCCCTGCCCCATCCCCCCACGCCCCCACCCCCCCATCCCCTCCCCCGGCCTCCCCACCCCCCCCATCCCCCGCCACCCCCCCCCACCACACCTAACGCCACCACCTCCCCATACCAAAATTTTACCATCCTTCCAGACCTATCCCAGATTCCTACAATTTGTGGTTCCGACCTCCCTACACTTCCCATCCCCCCCACCCCCTCCAGAATGTAACAAACCTCTATAAATCCATAACAAGAGGTATAGGGTTTTTACCCCCTATCGCTCACTCTCTTTATTTCATAAAAACAAACTTTGCAACACTTCAACCATATTACCATAGCTCAAAATACCAGCATCATATCTAATGATGCAACCCCCCCCATACCTAAAGCCCAAAACTTTAATCATTAGCACTCGAACGATTTGGGTATTTAGCAGTTTACTAAAGATTTTTAGAAGAATTAATTGCCATATTTTCCTCCCCCTTCGCCCCCTCTCCCCCCTTAACTTTAGCGGCCTTTAAAATCTTTCTTTTTTCTTTTTGAGCTTCTCTTCCTGGCTAATATATTTCTTAAATTGGGTATGTGAGAACATATGTTTTTAATCATGCTAAAATCTAATTTTCATTAAAAAAAAAACCTTTTTTTAATTCTTTTTGATCTTTTTTGTTCATACCTAAAGGTGTTTGTCCTTGTTTGATGAGCAAAGAACTGTGCTTCAAAACTTTACCCTTAAAGAAACCAGCTTGAGAATACTGCTTTTTATTTCTAATGCTTGCATCAACACTAAGGTTGTTCTCTTTGAGCATCAAATACATTTTTTAATGATTAGCCTCTTCAATCTTCTTCTTCCCTTTGTCTTTTGGATCAATTTTTGGAAGAGGCTTTAATGTGAGAAGTGATCTTGTAGAAGTAGACCTAGGTCTATTAGTTTCTTCAACATCCTTCAACTCTACACCTTTCTCTTTTTCTTTAGAAACAGCTTTGGCTTGGCTCATGTTGAGGAGAAGTGTAGCTATTGTTTCATCATCTCTAAATATCATAGAAGTGGGTGTTTGAGTGGCTTGAGTAGCAATTTCTTCCTCAGTTTGATCTTCGGTACCTTTTATTTGCCCATCAGTACTTTCAACTTTCTCTTCAATACCTTCTTTTTGTTCTTTAGTACCTTCAAAGATCTCTACAGTAACTTTATTTTGCTCTCTAGTAAAGTAACCTGTTTTGTGGCAATTGTAGCATTTCACTTTGGTTTTATCAAAGCCAACAGCCTCTTTTGCATCAAATTGTAGCTTTCTACCAGTCTTCTTGTAAAACTTTTTCATCCTCATTGAAATCATGGCCACTTGCCACTTCAAGTCCATTTCTTCAAGGTCATATTCATCAATCTGTTCCAAGTCCTCATGATCCAGTTGAGGGCAGCTAGATTGATTAGCAAGAAGTGAGTATGATGAAGTTTGTTCATACTTTATGTTTTGACCAGAAAGATTAGGAACACAATAAGCGGTACTAACTTCATTAGTACTGTTTGTGTTCTCAGAGACAAAAGCTACATTTTGTGGGCTAGAGGATGATGATACAGTAGAGCCTTTTATATCACTCTCAAAGACTCTTAGATTGTTGTACAAATCATCAAAACTAAGAGTGTCCACCCCTGGTTTGGTTCTCATTATTAGGGAGACTTGTGACCAGGCAAAAGGTAAAGATCTTAGGAATTTTTTATTAGTATCCTTAGTAGATACACCTGCTCTATGAATCTCTAGCTGACTTAGAAGACTTTGGAACCTGTCATAACCTTTGTGAAGCCCTTCTGTGTTGGATACAGAGAATCCTTCAAACTGTTGCTTCAAGATATACTTTTGCATCTTCTTGGATTCGTCATTTCCACCAAATCTAGATTTGATGGCATCCCACATTTCTTTTGCATCTGTCATCTTATGGAACTTAGCAAGATGATCTTCTGGTAGGGCCATAAGCAAGGTGGTCCTTGCTTTTCTCTCTCTTTCTCTGGATACAATCTCTTCTGCAGTTCTAGGAGGCAAAACCTTAATTTGTCCTGATGTATCTGTAGTGATTGAAACAGGACCATTCCCATTTTGTATAACCTCCCAGATTGGATAGTCTGTATGGGCCAAATAGTGCTCCATCTTCATAGCCCAGATATCATATTCTCCCTTTTTGAGAATAGGCAGCTTGATGGTTGAAACTGTATGAGGAGTTTGTTGGGTTGGTGTTTGTGATGATGGTGGAGGTGGTGGTGGTGGTGGTGGAATTTCATCTTGTGATGATGATGCAGACATGTTTAGTTTAGTAGAATGAGAGTTTGATTTGATTGTTCTTCTTATTCAGAGTTTCTCACAGGCTCTGATACCACTTGTGAGTCCCTCTTAGGAATAGATCTCTGCAGCCTATTAAGGTTGATAGCCAAAATGTATAAATACAACTGACTATATAGAAACACTGATTACGAATACTATGTGTTAATGCGGAATCTTAACACAAGTACTAAGAAAAACAATGTATAACTAAATAACAACTTCTATTAATCTGCTTTGAAACGATTACAGATTACTAACTATTTTAGATATGATATTGTATGAGATTTCTTCAGGTCGTGCCTAACTATGCTCAGAGAAATCCTTTTATAGACTAAGGATAAACTCTCACAAGCTTACAAATCGCTAACAGATAACACATATCTTTTCCTAGAATATCTCATACATATCTCATAAACGGTACTAACTATTTTCTAACTAACGGTACTAACTAATTCAACAGTACTTACATTTTGTACCGTCGGTACTAACTATAACTAACAGTACTAACTATTTGTACTGTCGGTACTAACTTACTAAAACATAAATCCTAACAATCCTCCCTTAAACATGAATGTTGAATTTGTTTAACTTCATGTTTCTTCAACTTCTTTAATCTCTTAGAGGATGTATCCAAACACTCATATCATTTCTTGATCTTTTTAAACTCTATCCTTCTTCAGCAGCAACTTTATCTTCTCAGCAACTCAGCAACATCTTTTCAGCAACAATCCAACTAAGTTGGCTTTGTAGTTTTTGGCAAACTACCAGCCATTAACGGATTTGATGTTCCTTTACCAGTAGCCGTTTGCTCTGGGATAGTTAACTCTTTATTTTAAAAATATGGTGAGTTAATTACCATACAGTTTTTGGTAAACTGTCAACCATCAACGGAATTGATTTGTCTTTACCAAATACCGTTTGCTTGATCTTATAGCTTTTTAGATTTTCCCTGAATTTTTGGTAATTTTCCATAAAGTAGATTATTTTTAATCATTTTTCTTAGGATTTAATTTTTGAAAAATCATAAAAAATAGAAAAAAGTTTCAGAAAAATACAAAAAAATAGTTTTTAGTATTAGAATAAATATTTCTAGGTTTACATTCATTAAAATCATTTTCATCACTTTTAGATTTTTATTTTCATTTTTAGGCTTTTAATTTTAATTTTAAAAATAGGATTTTAATTTTAAAAATAGTTAAAAATAGTTTTCTGAGTTTTTATGTTATTTTAGACTTTTCTAAGTTTAAAAATCATTTTTCTTAATTTTTAGAACTTTATTTGCTATTTTCTAGGATTTAATTAGATTAAATTTGTTTTTAATTCATAAAAAATTCAAAAATTATCAAAAAAATATTTTTCTTTTTCCTAAAATTTTCTTTTGTCCTATTCTAGGTTTAAAATTTTAGTTTTCATTTTTAAGGATTAATTTGGTCTTATTTGCTTAATTGTCGCGTTTTATTTGTTCCCGTCAATTATCTTAGTTCATTAATTGTTTTTGTGTGCTTATTTTAATTGTTGCTTTAATTTAGTAGTTATAGATAATCAAAAATATCTAGTCACCCTAGGACGATCCACTAACAAGTTTACTCGCCATTAAGGAATATACCAATTCATCATTTTTGACGAATACGTAGTTACGACACCACCATAGGTATAAAGTCGTTATCACTCTAAGAAAGATGTTATAACTGACGCGTTAAGCCAAAGGAAAAAAAACCCGCTAGAAGTTGAGCTTTGGTCGCAACAATAAATATTAAACCAACATCACAAATCCTGAACACTCAAGTTAAAGCACACTAAAGGGGAATGCAAATGAGTTACCAAGCGTGGTAACGAAATATTCGAATGACATAAAATAAAAATAACAAATAGAATTGTTGCCACAACATCCGTTTATTATCTTAGAAATAAGATTACATAAGGACATAAAGGAAATACAAGCTTTATTACAACCCTCCCCTAGCAATAATATCTATTTCTTCCAAAGGAGATCCACGCCGATTGCAAGAACGATGAGGGGCACGAGAATTGCTAGAATAAAGGCCAAATACTGAAATCCTTCTTCGTATGGGAAGTAGGCAAGATAAATGCCGAGTGCTATCGCGGTCGCCATCGCCAAGAGCGTGATGATGTGCAACATTTTTGAGGATTGGATAAGAGAAAATGTAAGTGAAAGATTAAGTGTTGTATGGAGAAATGGAGGATAAAAATTTGGTATTTAAAGAGAGGAAGTAGCCGTTGGGGCTACTGTTCATAGCCGTTGGAGTTACTGTTCATATAAAAAAAATTAATACCCACCCCTCTTCATCAACACTATTCCGAAAGAAAACTCGAACTGAATTACGGGATGCAATTCTCTTAACACGGGGAGAGTGTAACAACTCACATTTTCACACCTTTTTACTTCAATGAACATCCAATTATTTATTTAAAACTTTTACGCGTTCACTTTAATTTCCAACGATAAATTAAATCGCGTAAGCTAAAAATGATCATTCAATGTAAACGGGCATCAAACAATTAAATGTTTACATCAAGCAAATGTTAGGTAATTATTTTGAGGATAATTATTAACTTTGTTCATTTTATTTTTATTGGTTACGTAAAGTGTTTACGTTTCGCGATAAAATACGTTTAGGTGTAACACCCCCAAAATTTCAACAACGCAGCGGAATACCACATGGGGTGCTACTTCATAATACACAGCGCTAGATAC
>BQNB010096578.1:0-25591 GCA_026074375.1 Tanacetum coccineum
ATTTTACGCCACTAAAAACTATAAGCCCAAATATATAACACATATTTACCCAAATCCCATAAAATTATATTAAAAAAACCCTTTAAAATGAGGCCCAACAAATAAGTCCATATAAGAAGAAAAAAAACTATTAAACATGAGACCGAAAAAATAAACGCGCACAAAATACAAAATACAAAAAAAAATATAAAAAAATACTGCCCCGCAACAACGTGTGAAAAAATTAACGCCCCGCAGCTGCGCGCGGGTAATCCTGGTTGTTTTCTCTAAGTTTAGTTTGTAATCTCGAGTGCGTTGAGATATGAAATTTTGTGTTAGCTTATCATTTCCATGTGCTTTTTCGTTTCTAGTTTAGTTTATCTAATTGTTGTAGGTTTAGATGAATTTAGTTGTGAAATCTGGTTCTTTATTTTCCTAGTAGCTGCGTTGGTTTGTTTACAATTGCCATTGGGCCTCAATTGATTTCGCCTTGGGCCTTTATTTGGTTTATTGTTCTCGCTGGGCCAAGTGGGTTAGTTAACAGTAAATGATTTTTTTGTAATTGTTATTAACTTTGGATGTAACAGTTCATGTTTTGTTATGTTTGGTACCGGTCAACTCACGAGGCGTGGAGCTTAAGGGTTTATTTAGCTAGACCGAATTTGATTATTTGTTTTAGCTAAATAAATCGGGTGGTATTCGTTTAATTGTGGGTCTTCAATTCGGTTTCAATTTTCTATCCCTTTTCAATTCATTAGTGTAGCTTAGTATAAAATGTTTAGCTTAGCTTATTTGATCATTATGCGTAATGAGTAGTTAATTAGTGCTTGTTAAGTGATATTGTGAATTGGAAATTAAGTGTGAATTTGTAAAAAGGTTTATTAATTAATAATTCTCGGTTATTTAGATTTGTAGTTTGAATGTTTTAAAGGGCAAAATCCGGAAAAACCAGAAAAATCAGTCAAACTACACATCTAGTAATTAATATCTTTTTAAGCAGTTTTTGTCAAAATAAACCAACGTTGTGAGATAATTGTCTTTTCTAAGGAAATTAATTCATTAATGAACCTTAATTCACACTTAATGAACTTTTCACGTCACTTAGCAAGCATTCTTGTCTTATAAATATTTTTAGATCATTTTAGCATAATTATCGTAGTTTAATTGTTTAGTATAATTCTAGTATAATTTTTAGTATTATAAATAGTTTTCTAAAAAGTAGTTTAATTTCTAAAACCAAAAATCTTAAAAGATAATCAAGCATTTTGCTTCAAAAACATGAACGTGGTTTTCAATTCAAATCTCGTTGGGACTTCGACTCCGGAAGATTGATCATTGTTTGTCCTCAATCAATTTTCACATCCTACGGGAATTACTATATTATATTACCCGACTTGATTTTATCAAATCATGTTCCCTGCTTGACAATCAGAACTATAATGTGGACCTCCACAAGCTTCACAACAGTCAAACTGTTGTGGAAAACTCGTAGAGTAATATGGAGATTGGTCATTACTAAAGTTTTGATTTGCTACCGGGGTCCCCTCTGCTCATAAGACTAGGGGGGTCCGTGTTTGACAATCAATCCATAGAGAGGACTAACCCTCCACACCACTCACATAATTAAGTCCTCGTATTGGGGGTATTTTGGTGGAGGTTAGTTGAAGAAGTTGGGTGTTTCATTATAAGAATAAGGATTTGGGTCATAGAAAAAGTCATTTCCGGATCCTACACTGCTACAGCCAGGACAATTTCCACCATTAAATTGACCTCCACACCACGAGCAACTATGCCGAGCAATATATGTTCCACAGTACGGGCCAACTCCGCGAAAGCCGCTTGTAGATCTTCATCTTCCATAACGATAAAGAATTAAACAGAATAAGACGGTAGAGAAGATAAGAATTAAATGAAATAAGAGGATAAAGGAGAATATTTTTGAAACTTTTTATATGTATATATAATAAAAATAAAAATAAAAAGAAAGTAGAAATATAAAATATTTTTGGATTTTATATAGATAACAGAAAATAATAAAAATAAAGTCGAAATGGAAAATATTTTTTTGATTTAAAAAAAAATTATTTACAAAAATAAAACTTTCACAAAAATCGAAATTCAAGTGAAAGACCAAGGCACTAACTCGAAACACCAACGCAAAAATCGTACAACTTTCCCCGGCAGCGGCGCCATTTTCATAAACGTCAAAAGCGTGTCGAAATAATATTCAAGTATTTCCCATTATATGTAAAAATTACTTTAGAAAAAGTAATAATTAATCTTCCGGATGTCGTATCCACATCGAGAATTGAATTGAGATTCACGTTTATGTTTTTCGTTTGATGCTTGATTATCTTTTTGTTTTGGTTTTGGTATTTATACTAATTAAAATAATAAACTAAATTAACACTAAATAATAATAAGCAAAGCAAATAGATCTAAGATATATATAAAACGGATATTCTTGTCAAGTGAGGTGTTCGGATCCTTAAGAGTGTAAGTAAGTTTCTTATCGATGAATCAACACCCGTCTAAATAACTATTTTCTCACAACGTTGATTTATTTTGAAAATAATTTTCTAGCAAGATATTAATTACTAGATTAATGCCTAATTACTCTTACGGCTTTTGCCTGTTCGAATAACCAAAACACTAATCTAAATAATCCAAAATTATTAATCAATAATCACTTTTTATTTCCACACTTAATTCACCAAACACTACTCACTTAACAAGCATAATAAAACTACTCACTAATTATCATAACTAAACTAGCATAAACAAACATAATCGATTAAGCTAAATGATCAAAAAGATATAAAGACGAATTGCTTGCTAAGTGACATGAAAATATCCTTAAGCGTGAATTAAAGTTTTTAATACCCGTAAAAAGATTATTTTCTCACAACGTTGGTTTATTTTGAAAACAATTTCTTATAAAGGTATTAATTACTAGATTTGATGTTTGATTATTTCACCGGATTTTGGCCTTCGAAATAATCAAATAAGAAATCTAAATAATCCGAAAACTATTAATCAATAATCCCTTTTTAAATCCCCACTTATTTTACTAATCACAATCACTTAACAAGCATAAATAAACTACTCACTAAGCATACTAATTAAGCTAGCAATAACAATCAAATTAACAAGCATAAACATTTTTAAGCTAAATAATAAACTACAGCTACTAAGGAGTGAAAAAAAGAACCCAATTGAAGAAAATTGAGACGAATTTAAACCAACCGATCTTATAAACTTAATTAAATACTAAAGATTTAAACTTTATTAGTTTCTAAATAACTAATTAGCTAGTAAAGTTTTGAGCTTTATTCACTAATTAGCTAAGTAAAATCTTAAAAAGCTTAAAACTTTATTAGTAAAATAAGCTTATAAGACCCATAAGCTCCTCGCCTAAGTGTTAGATCGATTTCATCAACATTTAAACAAACAAAATTAAAGTGCACAATATAACAATAAGCTATTAAGACGAAATAAGCTAGATATTATTCTAAAGACAATAAGCTAATAAAAATGAAAACTTTAGATCTAAATCCACCCGAAACCTAGGTGTTCTACTCCGAGAAGTGAACGGAAATCGGGATTAATTAAGGATTTAGATCTAATAAAATAATCCAAAAAGCAAAAATAAGCAAAACAAAAACAATAAGCTATTTAAAGATGACAACTTTAGATCTAAATCCACCCAAAACCTAGGTGTTCAACTCTGAAAAGTGAACAAGAATCGGGTATGATTAAGGATTAGATCTAATAAACCAACAAGCTAAATGAAATAAGCTAAAGAAAAAAATAAGAAAATTGAAATAAGCTAAATAAGCTTATTCGAAAAACTTAGACAAACAAGAATATAAAATAAGCTTTAGATGAGATAAGCTATAAGGAGCTTATTCAAATATAAGCTTAAGATCTAAAAATAAATAAACTAACAAGAGCTTATTTGGAAATAAGCTAAAAAAGATAAAATAAGAAAAAGAGAGGATTAGGAGAAGAAAATAAGCACAAGTAATACCAACCTTCATAAAAGAAAACATCTTCATTAATAAGCCAAGAGTACAATAAGCTAGATCTAGTAAGCTTTAAAAGCTTTTACAAAATAAGCTAAAACTACACTACTTCTACTCCTAAAACTATTCTACACTACTATGTGTAAATTGAAAGAAAACAAATGAAAATAGAATGAGAATGTTGTGTGCTTGTGGTCCAGTATTAATAGCCCAACCATCAGGGGTATTTTAGTCTTTTCGCCCCATCTCCAGCTCACCACTTGTATTCACAACCACATTTCTTTTCTTGGATCCTACGCTTGTGCATTTATGGCCAATCATTGGTAGTGATTGGTCATTAATACCCTTCCTCGTACTGATACTTCTGAAACCTCGTACCAGCCGCCAAGCCGCCGCCACTTGGCGTCTTGTGACTGGTTAGCCGCCCTGCGCCGCCTGAAACCTCGTACCTGCATTTATTATTAGATAACAGCGCCGCCATGCCACGTGACGTCTTCCGATTAGTCAGCCGTGATATGTGCAAAATACACATATCCGTTTATACCTAAATAGGCCCAATTAAACCCAAAACAAACCAAAAATGGCAAAAATATACTTGTATTTGTGTTTTGTATGTGCAGGTACGGATATATCAAAAATACAGTCAAAAACGGGCAAGCACGGACACGAGAACGGAAGAGTGTACAAGAGCCGGAAGCCAAAGTCAACTTACAGTCAAAGGAAGTCAAAATCCAGTCAACCTTGGTCAACAAAAGTCAACCACAAAAAGACAAAACTCAAAATATTCCAAAATAATAATCCGAGCACCCGAAGCCTCGCCAGGAAACAAACTTGGGACCTCAAGAATATTGGGACATAAAGGTGTAACTAATGCACGGAGCTGAACGGGGTTTATTGGGGGGGCATAAAAAAAGTTACATAAATGTAATGCAACAATTAATATATAAGTGTTAACTTAAATTGGACCAGGTTATTAATGCTAAAGGGTTCAAAATAGTCGTGTATGGTTCAAATAAGAAAGGTTCAAAAAGGAAGTAAGGTACCGATAGGCTCGTAATTTCATGCTCTTTCCAATGGAATGCTCGGGGAATTTTTTTCGGGTTTGTTTGAATCTTGATAAACGTGATAACATCGTCGAAAGTCACCTGAAAATTACCGTTTTTGCTTTGTTTTCAATCCTTTGTACCTGCAAGACATAATAACACAAACCAAATATATTTGCAATATAATTACTCATATTTTATGGTTATTAGTCCGATTTATAGTGTTTTCCGAGGTATAAATAATGTGTGTTTAAGCACTCATCACACGGATTTCATTAACTTCATTCTTATATTGTTTGAGAATGTCAAAGAGCTTGTGATATGATTCTTTGTACAAGTCAATGGTTTGCTTGACAATTGTCATAAATCTTGACCATTCTGGTTGAAGTTGTTATAAACTGAATATTGACTTGCATAGTAGCAACTTCTAACTTGTTTCTACTATTTCATTCATCATCTTATTTCTACTATTTCATTGATCGTCTCTAATTCCACTCAATATCATATTGCTTTAGCTTCTGCATCAAAGTAAGCATGTTTTTCAGGAGTAATGTTCTTGTAAGTTTCAAGAAAATTGTGTTCATGTACTGTTTCTTTTGTTGGTGTTGCCGATTTAGCTGGAACGGTGATTTCAGTCATTACATAAGGACCATCAAAGATGCATTGCCTTAGTTCTTATTTATTGGACTTCGTGTCAACATATCTTAAGAAACATGATTGCCAATGTGCATATCTCCTTGTAGCAAGCGTTGGTGGACGATCTCTGGAACCAGCTATCATAATGTCATAGTGCATCTGACAGTTGTTTGTTTGAGTAGGATTGATGTGTTTTGAAGTAAAAAAGTGATTTGTGGGATCTTAATAGGTAAAGGATGATGTGGGTGTCCCTATTTTATACACTTTTTCAGGGTCCATTTAACCCCCTAAAATCAGTGCATTTATTGCCCAAAAATAGGTAATTAATCGTATCCTTTTCAGGTATTTAGCATTTTGGGAGGCCATTTGGAGGAAATACACTTGACTTGGGCTTCATTTGGAGAGAAGAAACGGACAAGGCTACAGACCTAACACCAACATCATCTCAAGATTATGTTCTTAAGCGGCTGGATACGGCGTCTACAAATACACGTGAACCCACCCCGCCCCCCCCCGTCCCCAACTTTCATCCCACGACAGTGTCACAAGAATTTACGACGGCGTCAGCTCGCACGACCCAGCCCAAGATCTAGAATATTCTCTTTCATGACGGCGTCACGATTAAAACGCGACGCCGTCACATCGACTTTCCTATATATACAAACCCGAAATTAGGGTTTTAAGTGTGTAACTTTAGAGTAAAAAAGGGAGACGAACCTAGTTCGTGTAGGCAGCTTATTAAGGGATACGTTTTAGGGCTTCAAAACCCTATTGTACCTCCTTCAATTCATGTTTTAATCAAGTAAGATTATCTTAATCATTCAATATGTCTTGTTGTTTTGATTATTTATGTTCTTGCTTTATCTTTAACATGCTTGGCTAAACTCCCTATTGTGTTCATTTAGATTGTTATTGAAAACCTAGAATGTAGATCTTAGTGGTGTTGCTTCTTGTGAGAATCTGCATGTTATGCCTTTAGAAAACCAGCTTTGTCTGTAACGGCTGTTTGAAATGTCTAGGTGAACCGATGTTGTGTGGAAAAGGATACCATCGGGTAAAAGTCTTCATACTACCTTGCCCCCTAATATGGTTGATTCCACTTATTAATATATTTCAATGCTTTAATATACTCTTAGGGTTCCTTGTAATTGTCTTACAATACTACCTTTACGTGTGCGTGCCTCAACATAAATTAAAAGTAGATGGCTAGGTTCGAGTAATATTTTTATAGACTTAGGAAATTTTACATAGATCATCACAATGTGACAAAGCAACAACACTAGGAGAAGCAATCTAGAGAGTAATACATGATTAAATGAATACAATCTTTTTATTATATTTTTATCACCATTAGTGTAGTATATTATTTAGTTTAATAGCTAAAACCAAACCAACCTCTCAAACCATAGATTTACCTGCTTTCATAAAACATAAAAACACAAAAATAACCTTCTCTCAACCCCTAGAATTTTGTTAGACCGTGATCAAGCCTTCCCAACCTATTCCCCTAGAGAACGATAACAACCCTCGAGTCTTGCCTATACTACTACTACAACGGTTAGGTATCACCTGCCTAGGGAGTTCTAAAACTTCTTGTAGGAAGACCCTTACCGACAACTGTATTAAGTTTTTGGCGCCGCTGCGTGGGGAATAGTTAGGTTTTGATCATAGTTTAGCTTAGTTCTACTTGCTTGAATCCTTTCAAGAATTTAATTTCCGCATATTAGCTTTCTCATAGTCTATCTTTTCTTTGTGTTATCTGTTTCGTAATCCATTCTCGTCAACCACCATGGGAGACGAGAATCCTATCCGTACTCTTGGAGACTACTCCAAACCTAGCCACGAGGGCTACAGGAATACCATTGAGCTCCCCGTAGGGAACAATGTGGTACCTCTTCGATCTGACACCATCCGTTTGGTGCAAAACGGATGCTCATTATACGGACTTCGGTATGAGTGGACTCACTTGACCTTGACGGTGAAAATAAGGAAAGAACGCGCCTGCATTTATTTCAATTTTCCCTTCGCGATCAAGCTAGCAATTGGCTTGAACGTCTTCCAGCAGGATCCATCACCACATGGGAGGATCTTACTACTCATTTCCTTGCTCAATTCTTTCCACCGGAAAGGACCGCAAAACTCCGTAATGATATCCTGATGTTCCAACAACATCATGGAGCATGGACTCTTTTCAAGGACTTACTGCAAAAAGTCCCTCATCATGGCATCGACCTTTGGCTCCAAGTCTAAATTTTTTATGACCATGTCAATCCCGTCACAAGACGAACCATTGACCAATCGGCTGGTGGTAAGCTTCGTGACCAAAACGCCAAAGAATCCTGGGCATTATTAGAGGACCTCGCCCTCTATGACAATGAAAGTTGGAATGACCCAAGGGATTTCTCCAAGCCGGTCAAGGCAATCGCTTTGCCTCAAGATGTCCTGAGTACATCCGACCGCCGCCTCATCGAGCTCGAAAATCAAGTCCAACACTTAATGGAAGCTCATCTTGCTTCGACACAACCTACTCAAGTAAACAAAGTCGCTACCTCATGTGAAATCTGCAGTGGTCCTCATGACACTCAGTATTGCATGGAAGATCCCGAACAAGCCTTTGTTGAATACGCATCCTCGCGTACCGATGAAGCGGGAGGTAAGTGGTATACTTTCAAGCTCGAGCAAAACAATATTGGTGACACTTATAATCCATCATGGAGAAGTCACCCGAACCTTAGGTGGAGACAACCCTAAAATTCTCAAAATAATTTTTCAAACCCACCTAACCGGTTCTAACCCAACGGTTCATTCCCAAACCGTTCTTTCAACAACCATCCTCAAAGCTTTAACAATCAATCAAATCTTGAAGGATTGGTATCCAATTTCATGGCATCTCAAGACGCTAGACTATCCAAGTTTGAAGCCGATTTCAAACAACAGCAAAGTGAGATGACCAACAAGATTGACACAGTGTTGAAGGCCATCACCGATCGAATAGTAGGAACCCTACCTAGCGATGCGGTCAAGAACCCAAAACTGAGTGCTTCCCTAGTTTTGTCTGCTCGTTCTTACCCAACAATTGATCCCCAATGCTCATCTCACCCCTCCACTTCAATCAATTCTATCAAAGCACATTCCAAGGAGGCAAACATTTCCCAGGCAAGCCTGCTGCAGACCGGGATGGAGATCGAACCTCAACAACCGGAAGAACCCGAACTAACTCTTGAAGATGAGTTCCAGGATCTACATCTTAACCTACCGGTTCTTGAAGTCCTAGCTTACGCTCTAATCTATAATGCTATATTGGATAAATACGTAGCGAGCTTAGAACTAGGCAAAAACAGATTAGCATTTGTCCATGGTGAAGTACCTGCAAAGATGGAAGACCCCGGACTATTCACTCTACCTTGTAGATTAGGGGACTCAAAACTTTTCGACACCTTGGCCGACCTAGGATCATGCGTAAACATAATCCCACTTTACCTCTTCATAAAGCTTAACATTAGACTATTAGAAGAGACTGACCATATCTTTGGATTGGCTGACGGAACCAAATCCTACCCTGTTGGAATTGTTAAAGACGTAGAAGTCCACATAGGAAAACTAAAACTATTAAATAATTTCTACGTAATTGACATGAAGAAGGACCCCGAAACCCCTCTGCTTGTAGGAAGAGGATTCCTAGCTACCGCCAACGCAGTTATAGATTGTAGGATGGCCAAAATAGCGCCAGGAGAAGGAATCACTAGGTCGGTATTCAGAGTAAAAGGAGTCGACTTAGGTGAGGAGGAAGCACCTTATTGGACCACACTTGGAAAAAGGGAATCATACAAACCACGCCCTAGCTCGGATGGAATAGGCGCACAAACCCCCTATTATGCTAGGAAGGACGTCTTAGACTGCCACTTACCCAGAGAATGGGAAATTGCTAAAGATGTCGAGCTTAATCCTTTTAAGGATACCTTAGTGTTTAGGAGGATGGTAGAAGTTTTAGGAGCCATACCCATTAACCTCAAGAGTAATATGTGGGAATCGGAGGACCTAATTAAAAACCAGATTAACTGGGACAAACCACCCAAAAACAGAGATGGAGCATGGCACGCCAAGATTAAACTGACTAATCCAGACGGAGAGGAGTTTACCAAAACCCTACAGTCAATCCCCACCACTAGGAAGCTCACCGAAAGAGAAAGTCCAAGGGAAATCATCGACTTGGACCACTTCTACGACACTTGACGTGTGACTTCGAGTCTAGCTACAAGACTCGTAAATAAAGAAAAGCGCTTTTTGGGAGGCAACCCAATATTTACTTTTCCCGCATATTAGGAGTGTCGTGTGTTTTAATTCTTTATCATTTGTTTTATTATGTTTGAATTAGTTTGTAATCATGCTTTGTTTGTTTGTAACTTCGTCTTATTTGCAATCAAAGGTATTTTGCAACAAAATAAGTGTAGGGGAATTATCCGGTTTTTAGAACCAAATTCAAACATTTGAAATAAATTGTTTAGATTAATTCACGTCAGTTTCGAGTCATATGATTGAATTGTTAATTCTTAGGTTTTTATGCAGCATTTTGTACAGGAAAATAACATATAAGAATGAGTGCAGGAAATTTTTCATCAAAAACAAAAATTGAGTTTTCACAGAGCGTGGAGACGGCGTCACGATTTACACGCGACGCCATCACCACGAAACTTGTGACGGGGTCAGGATATCCCTGACGGCGTCAAACGCCCAGTTACAGGAAAGCTCGAAAATTTTAAGTATTTTTGAAAATAAAACTTGTACAACACTTAAGAAAGTTATAATTCTTTTATAAACTTGTAAAACCATGAGTTTAACAATTCTCTCATCCTATCTTTATTGCTTTATAGAGTCAACCCTAATTTCACACTGTATATTATTATATCGCATATTTTATGCTTGGTGTAGTTGTCTTTGTCTTTGATTACATGTTATATTTGATGAGAAGAAGCTTGGAAGTTCTTAGGAAGTTTCATTGGATGATTCTTGGAGGACGATCTAACCAGTTATCGCATGTTTTTTCTCCATTATTGAGCAAACCAGGGGAGTACTAGTTTCTTTTACTTGTTTTCTTATCCCTTTATTCATTTTTACGGGTACTTCTATAGAACATTGGGGACAAGTTCAACTTAAGTGTAGGGGGAAATAAGCCTTAGAAACTATTCCTACAATTGCCATTTGCTTTGTCCTTAAAATGATGGGTAATATATCGAAACATAGCATAAAAAGGTAATTTTGACCCAAATTTAAATTTTTTATGACACATACCGACGAAAACCGAGTATTAATAGCGTCTCATGGATAGGAATGTGTATGACTAGCACAAAAACCCTCATAATTCCACCCTAAAAATGTGAGGTTCGCCTTTAGATCTTTAGGAATTCGGGTATCTATTATTGATACCCAATATAGTTTATACCTTTAGCTTTCTCGAGTTAAGGAGTGAGCAGTCATATGTGTCTATTTCGTCATTATAGATGTGTACGTATGGTCTTTGTCGCCTTTTCTGGAGCATTGAGATCGGTATTAAACTATATGAGTGTACCGGTAGTATATTAAATTCAAGAACTTGTTATTATGATGCATCCCAAGACCGCATAGTAAGTATTAGGATTTGCTTGATAAGAGGCACTAGGATTAACCCATGTTTTAAACCTGTAATCGTTATGATGGTCACACCGATCATGTAACTATCCCACACCCTTGCCATGCACTCATTTTTAGTGCAGGATACCCCTAGTATAACCCTTCGAGCCTATCATTTTTCACGGTTCTCGTAATTTTCTGGTTAAGCCGGACTATTAATGAACAGCATTGTCACCCTTAAACCAATCGTTACACCCAAATCGCCTTAGCCTACCTTGTATGTACTCACCTTTAGTACATTATTGGAACCACACGTTAGTAGTACATTATTTTTTTAACCTAAGTTAATTATTTAGACACGGTTGCTAAGTCCTTATCCATTTAGTACAATACAATTAATTGGATCTGATTGGGATCATGGTAATATTTAATTTTGTCGGAAAAGGTAATGACAAGTTAAGTTAATACACCTATATGTATTGCTAGGATGATCTCCCATATTATTGATTGATGGCCACTCAAATCGGTCATAGTTGAGCTGATGATGGGCTTGGGGGGATAGGTATATGCGAGCATGTAAAAGATTAATGTGTAGGGGTTACTGTTATAAAACCCCAATGTTAATGATGGTTAACTAATGGTTATTAAAAAAAGAGATAGATGTTAAGAGTTTGTGGTAAAGTTTGTATAACTTTGTCCGACGTCTTGGCTTTAGAAACCAAACCAACGTGTTATACGTGTAAATAAATAGCTAACCCTTCCACTCAAATTCACCAACTCCACCCAAATGACCATTCATTTTTCCGTTTCCATTATATGTTATCCTACACCTACACCCCACAACCCTTTAAAAGACCTCTTAGATAGTAATAATAATCCTTCACTTAGCGGTGGAGGTTTGATCTGTGGTAAATTTATATGTTATGACAGGGTAACTATTGTGATTTTTCCGTTTCCCAATTGTGTTATAATTTTTATACACCTGAGAGAAAGAAGAATCCCAAACACTTATTGATGAGCAAGTATATACTTACCAATGCTTTTAATTACGAGGTCCTATAAGGTTTGATGTTTACAATACTTTTAAAGAGTAGGTTAAAAAGAACCTAATACTGCTATTGTCTAGGGTAGATAAATCCCATTTGCTTTATGACAAGCAAATCCCAAGTGGTATGGTTAATTGATGAGGTGTCCATTTATGCCACTTTTACGAGTCATATTAACCCCAAAAATCGTGGCATTTATGCCCAAAATTATGTACTTAATCTTTCTTTTTCAGGTATTTAGTATTTGGGAGGCATTTGGAGGAAATACACATGACTTGGGCTCATTTGGAGAAGAAACGCACGAGGCTACAAACCTATACCAACATCTCTAGATTATGTTCTTAACGGATGGAGTCAGCGTCACAAGATACACGTGACGTCGTCACGATTCATCCCACGACGGTGTCACAAGAATTCACGACGGCGTCAGCTTCGTACGCCCATCCCAAATCTAAAAATTCTCTTTCCATTACGGTGACGGCGTCACGATTAAAACGCGACGCCGTCGCAATGATTATTCTATATATACAAACCCAAAATTAGGGTTTTAAGGTGTGTAACTTTAGAGTAAAAAAGGGAGATGAACCCTAGTTCATTTGGCAGCTTATTAGGATGATTTTAGGGTTTTAAAACCCTATTATAACTCCTTTAATTCATGTTTTAATCAAGTAAGATTATCTTAATCATTCATTATGTCTTGTTGTTTGATTATTTATTATTCTTGCTTTATCTTTAACATGCTTGGCTAAACTCCCTATTGTGTTCATTTATGATTGTATGAAACCTAGAATGTAGATCTTAGTGGTGTTGCTTCTTGTGATGAATATGCATGTTAGGCTTTAGAAAACCAGCTTTTGTCTGTATCGCTGTTGATATGTCTAGGGAAACATGATTATGTAGAAAGGATATCATCGGGTAACAGTCTTCATACTACCTTGCCCCTTTTATTGTTGATCCACTTTTAATATATTTCAAATGCATTTAATATACTCTTGGGGGCCTTGTAATTGTCTTCATACTACCTTACTTGTGCGTTGCCTCAACAAAATATTAAGTAGATGGCAGGTTCGTGTAATATGTTCATGACTTAGGAAATAGTTACATAGATCATCACAAGTGTGACAAAGCAACAACACTAGGAGAAGCAATCTAGGGAGTAATACATGATTAAATGAATACAATCTTTTTATTATATTGTTATCACCATTAATGTAGATATTATTTAGTTTAATAGCTAAAACCAAACCAACCTCTCAAACCATATATTTACCTGCTTTCATAAAACATAAAAACACAAAAATAATCTTTTCTCAACCCCTAGAATTCTGTTAAACCGTGATCAAGCCTTCCCAACCTATTCCCCTAGAGAACGATAACAACCCTCGAGTCTTGCTTATACTACTACTACAATGGTTAGGTACTCTGCCTAGGGAGTTGTAAAACTTCTTGTATAAGTCCCTTACAACAACCGCATCAGTGTTGTTGTTGTGGATTGTTGTTGTTGAAATCATTGTTGTAATTGAAGCACTTGATGTTTTGTTAACGATTGATGAATTAAAGGACTAACGGTGAAACTTGTTTTGTAATTAAGGACCAACAATGTAATTGGATTCAAGTAATAAGGATTAATGAAGCAAGTAAGGACGAATGATAAATATGTTTGAAGTTGAGGGTAGATATTATAAAATCTGTTTAGGGCTTGTAACTTTAACCAAAAGTTCATGCCAACGGTGTTTCTCCTTTGTTGCTTTGCTAAACTGTGAGATTGACTCAAACCGCTTCTTAAGTTGAATCAAACCGCGTGATGAAAGTTGTCATATCGCTTAGTTGCTTGATTAAAATCGTTGTTATCAAATCGCTTCCAACTTGTATCAAACCACGTGAGTAGGGTTTCAGATCGCGGGACAAGCTTGAATGAAACCGCGTAAATGATAGTATCAAATCGCTTGAATTGATATCATACCGCGTGAATCTGTGTTGTCAAATCGTTTTGTTTGCTATGTCAAATCACCTTAGGAACAAAAGATTAAACTGCTTAAAATCTAGGTCAAACCGCTGGCTGTGTTGGACTCAACCCGCTTAAGCTATTAAACAAATCGCTTGACATGAATGGTGTTCAAATCGCTGTATTGAATGCTCAAACCGCTGAGTATCAAACCGCTTTAAACCTGTTATAGTCTACTAAAACCGCGTGAACTCGTGACTCAAATCGCTAGATATAGTGTCAAACCGCGTGGACCTATGCTCAAACCGATGGAAATATTACTCAAACCGCCTAGAAGATATGCTCAAACCGCTTAGTTTAAGTGACAAACCTCTATCTTCAACAGTCCAACCGTGGTCTCCTTCCGTCAAACCGCGGTATTCAAAAATAAACACATAAAACTTTTTAAAAATAAGCACTTTTTAAAACTAATAAGCTACGATATGTTATCCTTATTATACTATTTTTGTGTTTTGTATAAAAGAGTTATAGCTTTTTATCAAAAGAAGCAAAGAAACAAAAATAAGCCGAAGCTCAATAGGCTCATATAAGCACGTAAATAAGCTCGAAACAACACAACAACTAATCACAAAACCCACCCGAGGCGTATGATACCAATTGTAGGACCTAAGCTATATCATTTCACATCATATGGATATAGATCGAATAAAAGAAAAGAGGAAGAAGCTAGAGAGAGAAAGAGATGGACAAATTGCTTGCAAATGTAAAAGCATACAAGTGAAAGAACCAACCCCTCTCCATTGTGGAGAGGGGGTATTTATACTAAGAGGCTAAAGCTAGACGCCTAGGGTTTCTTGGTGGACCGGGTTCGGGTTTTGGTTGGGCTTAAGCCCACAACGTTTACAATATTAGATTACTAAGCGAGCCCGGTTCCCTTTTCTAGCCTATTACAACGTAAATAATATAAAGACCGAGTCTTCCTGACTGAATGACCGAGATTCATTGTTCGACTCAATATTTCGAGGCTAACAACATCTATAAAATCATCCTTTGCTTGGACTAAAAGTGTGATTATGTTCAAGCTAGACGCCTAGGGTTTCTTGGTGGACCGGGCTCGGGTTTTGGTTGGGCTTAAGCCCACAACGTTTACAATATTAGATTACTAAGCGAGCTCGGTTCCCTTTTCTAGCCTATTACAACGTAAATAATATAAAGACCGAGTCTTCCTGACTGAATGAAATGACGAGGATTCAGTGTGCGACTTAATATTTGAGGCTAACAACATCTATAAAATTCATCTTTTTACGTGGAATTTAAGGGTGATTCTGTTCAATCTAATTGCTTCACCATCACCTTCTCCAATCTTCAACCATTTTACTTTATCAATATATTTACGCCAATCTTTTTCTGTAAATAGTAGATCCTCATATCCCCCACTTTGAACGACATGCGTGTTGAAACTCTTATTCATTCTTACTCTGACTCTTTGATGGATTTCAAGTTCTCTTTTTCACATGTCGATTTACTACCCGGTGACATCTATAAAGTCGTCATTTGCTTGGACTAAAAGGGTGATTATGTTCAAGATTAACCTTCTAGACATGGCACTTCTTATCAGCACCAACAACTACACTAACTCTAGTGCCACAATATGTTTTGGTAATGGGACAAGAGTATTTTTTTTATTTTGACACTGACTTTTGAGCCCAATTACATGCAAAGGTAACATACCTTGTTCCGTCATCAGTGTCAAACTTTTAGGAAAATCTTTTTGAACACTCAGAATCCCATTTTATTTCCATAGGTTGCATAAATGTCAAAAAGTTCTTCTATCGTATCAAAAGTCATGCCAACTCTTGGTTCTTCAACCCTTTCATCATGGACACTCTTATTATAGTTTTGTTGATCACATAAGTCTTTATGACATTCTCTGTTTTCTTCAATTAGTGTTTTACAGTTGGCTTAAAGCGAAAACAATAATCCCTTTAGTTAACAAATATCAAATTATAGGTCAAGGAAAATTCAATATATACTTTTTTCTTTGTCATATACATGATCAAAAAATTCAAAACATAATCATTGCAATATAAAACTTACTTAGTTCTTTCCTCATCATATTATATATTTTGAGTCTTGGGTGTTTTTGATGTTTCTAATAAATAATTATCATGTGAAGGAGAAGAAAGTAAGATGATCATTTGATTCGTATGATGAAGAAGAAGACCGATTCATCTAGATGAGGGAGATAACCGGTTTGGAGAAGGAGAAGCTTAAGGGATTAGAGAGAGAATAATTATATGTATTATTATATCAGATATTACAAAACATAATTATTTAAAAATTAAATATTTTTATCTAAATTATGTTAGTCAAGTGGCATGCCACCTCACTTTGTAGATTTTTTTTTGTAAACCTTTTGTGGTTTTTTTGTAAACCCTTTGTGGTTTTTTTGTAAACCATTATGTTCCTTTTTGGGGTAAAGGGTTTCCCCGGTAAATTTTATGACGCCAAAAAATATTTAAGTACAATGGATGAGGGTGAGTCCCACATCTCCTCCCGTTACATGGGCAAAGCTACTTCCTAAAAGGAAGGTACACAAAATGACTAGACAAAAGAAACATAAATTTATTTCTTCTTGCGACCTCGAACTCGGATATGAAAATTATCACATATAGCTTGAAGCTCTTGAGAAAGATCCTGACCTTCGTACATATCATCATCGTATGGATCATCATCATAGTCACCATTACCATACGAATCCCTCCATTGTTCCAACAAACTTTGAGTGCCAAAACCTACCCATTCTGAAGCCATAGAACGGGCCATATCATTATCAACTGATGCAACCTCTTCTCCACTATCATAATCATTCGGATACTCTACCTTCTTCAAAGGATTACCAGCTTCATCCATAAGAGTAGCTTTTCCACTAGTAAGTAATTCTTCAAACTTCCCGATTTTATCAATAATAGGAGTAGTCCTAGTACTACTATTATCGATATTAATAAAAGAGGATCCACTTGAAGTAGCCTCGTTATTTACCAAATTAGTAGTCCCCCCATTGGTACCTAGCTCCACATCATTATCGACTGAATTAAGAACTTCAAATGGATTTGAATTACTAACCTCACTAGTAGGTACCACACCTTTCTTATTATTAGTGCTAGAGCTAGTAGTAGGCTTTTTGGGAACAGGTCTATATTCCTTTTGAGGTTTAAAACCCATTTTCATTCCAACCGGAACAGCTCTAGCAGTTTGACTAGGCTTCTTCAGAATCTTCTTCTCACCCGCACTTGTATTCTTCGGACATTCCTCATGAATATGTTTAAAAACCTTACAAGATGCACACCTAGGAGGTTTCCACTCATACTCAACATGAATATTAAATATATAATGGCCCTACCTAATAATTTTAGGCATAGCCATGACGATGTTATCTTTTAACTCTACATCAGCTCGAAGCTCAATCATAACTCGAGCATAGCTTGACCTGCCCCAAGATTGCATGCACATATCAGATGTATAAGAGTCAAGCATTATAGGAGTACTTAGTTTATTAGCAATGACACTCAAGCCATCCTTGCTGAAGGCCGTAACATGTACACCATGGGGTTTAACCCAAACTAGAATGGTACTAAAATCTTCTTTTAATAGGTTCTCATCCGGATGCCATTTCTTCAGGATAAGCGGGTGATTCTGGATAAACCATAGACCATTTTTAAGCATAGCATCTAATCCGTCCATGGAGCTGAATTGAAAGGAGAATAATCCAGTAGACGAGCTGAACATAGAATAAACTAGCCCATATTTACCCCAAGTGTTCCTAACATAGTTAGCAACAACAGGGTATGTCACTCGCTTCCCTAAGAAAAAACCATATGTTGTATTAGCAAATCGTTCACTTATATCTCGAATAGACTCCACCGGGACAACCACATCAATCCCATTACCCCTCGGTGTAAAAAAAGTATGAATATTCAATTTCTTCCCACTTGGTTTACCAGTAACATTAGCATACGAAGACTTATAATGGGCATTACCTTGCGTAGGTAATGGTGGAAAAGATCCCAAAATAGTAGTATCATCTAAAGAGCTACGATTTTCCTTCACCACAGTCATGTCAACCACAGGTGGTGTGAAAACCTCCTTAACAACAGATGCAACAATAACTAGAGTATCTTCATTCATAGTATCATCTGATTTCGTACTCAAACCAATACCGAAAGTAGTATCCATCCAATTCCTATCGAGATTCTTCTCCTTTACACCTCTCCCTACCCTACTGCCTTTTTGGCTTAAAAAACCATGCTCCATACACACAAACTCTTACGAACAATAAACAACCAACAAAACAATTCACCAACTAAACCGAGATCAGCAGCCAAACATATTCAAACACCTAACCAAAAGAAAGTCAGAACCCTAATAGAATAGGAGAGCCGATCATGATTATAGTGGTTAAGTTTACCTTAAACGCCTAGAAGTATGAACTAACAAGAGATCAAGAATCACACGTTAGCAGTAATCTCAAGAATAGGTCGAAATGATGCAAGTAAATCTAAATGCCGCAAATAAAACCCTAGAGAAACGAATCCAACGCTACAACCGAAACCCTAACACAGATTAAGGCTTGATTGCAGGAAAGATACGATTGGTATGAATTAGGATTTGTAAAGAAAACATGAATGAAAGAAACCCTAAAGAGCCACGACTCCAATCTACAAACAAGGCCCTAATACAAGAGAAGAACCTGACTTGCAGGAAGGAATCGATTGAGAATAAAGGGATGTTAGGGATTTCTTTTTTGTCGCCAAAGCGAAGTCTTAATTTTCTCTAACATGGCTAAAATTGTAATAATTGATCAAATCTGTGGAAACTAGAAGCGGGGAGGGGTTGAATAGTTTTTACCGTTTTAAATTAAAAATTAGATTATCGACTTATGTGAACTCAAGAGATATACACAAGTGTATATGATAGCGATGCAATAAGTAAATAAGTAATCTACGAAATATGAACAAGTAAAGATAAGAAAGATCAAACCGATGACACAATGATTTATAGTGGTTCGGCTACGAAGCTCCTCTTCGCCCTACTCCACTCCCCAAGTACCCAACTTGAGAGTTATCTTCACTATGTCAACAAGCTCCCTTTAGGCGGAGAAAACCGTACACGTCGCTTATACTTTTCTGGTACTAAGCTAAATACCGAGTTCTACTTCAAGATAGAACCAATCTAACACACTATGTATTTTGAGGCCTAAATACTAACCTATCATACACATATGATACACACAACACACAACACAAGATATACAAGATGAATGATTATCACAAACGTGATGACACAACTAAACTATTAACACTTGAAGCTTGACGTCTTCTTAGTGTTCTTCACTAAAGAATGGAATGAGTTGATCACTTGTAATGGATTATATAACAAGTATAATGATCAAAGAATATAAAAGATTAAAGATGTATTTGAAAAGTATTTGTCAAGAGTTGTTTAAAATGAAAGCTTAAGGTTGCTATTTATAGGCAAACCTTTGAAATTTAAATATGTCCCAGATAGTTGGTCCGTGCGACTCACAGATCCACCATTGCCTGGATCCGTCCCTTGTATTTGGTGGATCCGTGGGTGGAGCTAGGACAACATTTGTCATTTTGTGATTAACCTCAAATCTATACACAATATTGTTTTGTACTTAATAAAACTAATTTATTAGATTCTTCTAGAACAAAATATTTCTTATCACCAATAAGAAAAGATTTTATAGATTTGGGAAGATTTAAAAAGATTTGAAAATATTATTTCCACTTATGGTTAATCTTATTTTGTCTTACATGATTAATATAACTAGCTTATAATTAATCATGTGTTAACTTAAATCATTTGATTAGAAAGGGTTTATGCAAATGATAATATTTTTCTTTGATCATTAACTATGGTTAAAAATGTCATATTCATACCTTAAGTGATTTGTCGTCGTCAAGTAAACTTTCGACTAAATAACTTGTTTACGTAAACTTTTACGTAGTATGACATTATATTTGTTATTATCAAAACATGAAGATCATTAAATATAAATATCGTTTTTGCGTGAATATTTATATTAACAATCTCCCCCTTTTTGATGATGACAAAATATAAACTCATGCTTATTAAAAGTTACTAAATAAGTATTTAGTGGATGAGTTTACATATCTTCTCCCCCTTTTTGTCGAAGCAAAAATTGTTGTAGAGGCGGTCCTTACAAGTCTTGTTTTTTACGAATGCTAAGTCACTTTGTTACGAATGCAAAGTAAAAAAAATAACGACTAAGTTGCAAGTGCTCCCCCTTGGTGTATGCTCCCCCTTGCTTAGGGCACCAAGCAATCGAGCTATGGATGCGTGCTACAAAACAAAGTTAGTAGACAAGCAAATATATATGACAACCACATATGCACACATATAAACATTCATCATCAACACAACAAAATGAAATAATGTTAAATCCATTATAAGGGATAAAATATAAAATTTGGCGTTAAAGCCATTACACAATAATCTTAGACTAGAAAAAGAAAACAAATAAAGATCTTAAATTTTGGGATAAATGTTATTTTGCCATATAATCCGAGGGGTGAGGTAAGATTGCTATGCGGCTAATGCAGAAAGTAAGGTGGGTGTGATGAAGAGCCAAGGTTGTGTCGAATGTATGAGAACATGTAGTTGACATAGTTTTAGAGCATTTGGATTTCATGCCTTGTGGTGCTACAACATTGACAAAACATGTTGTGGAGGTGAGGCATGTCGTTTGGATGAACAAAATCCAAGATGTTTGGAGGATTGGGAAAATCTTGATTTCCAAGATTTAGTGGTGGATAGTGAATGTTTTCAAGTGGAGGCACATTGTTGTGGAGGAGAGGTGTGTTATTGTTAATGTTAACAAACAATGGTTGGGTTGATGGTAGTGGTTCAAATCCGGGTGGTGGATTTGGAAAACCAGGAGGTGGTCGTGAAACACGTGGTGGTGGAGATGGATTAGAAGGGCCCGATGGCCAATTATCCATGGTTTGAGCATAGGGATCATTTGGTGATATTTGTAGTGGAGGAAGTTCTTGGGGTTCTTGTTTTATCGGAATGACAAAACAAAGTTTAGGTGGAGGTGCAACGTGAGTTGGTGTAAGAGACTCACTTGGTGATGATGATGAGGTGTAGTGTGTACTCTTGCTAGAGATGGATTTTGATGGAGCTTGTGGTGGTGAGAGGGATTTCTTTCTAGGAGGTGGTGAAGGAGTTCTCTCATTTGGTTGTTCCTCACTTGAGGATGTGAGATTAACATAGTTTGGATACTTAACACTCATTCTTGCGGTTTTTCTTTTGAAGTTTGGTGAATTTGTTTTGGATGAACTAGTCATGGTGGTGAACTAGTAAGATTGTATAAGAGAAATGTGGAGGAGGTGTGAAGAAAATGGTGTTTGAGGATGATGATTATAAGGTGAAAGTGGTGAAGTAGATTGTATAATGGTCCTTGGATTATATGGAGAACATGTTATATCCTAAGGTTTAAGATCCCACATAGTATCATATAGCATGGTTATAAGATAAAGTAGAAAAAGTTAAAAATAAAGAAAATTTGAATTTTGGCGCCTGGACTGGTGAGCTACGGATCTACCAAAACAATGTACGGATCTACCATATGGTGGATCCATGGGTCGCAGGTTTCAACAAAAACGACCAGAACATCATTTTGCTCCCAAAACTCAAAACAAATTATCATTAAACATCATTATCTTCTACCAAATCACGATAAACTATCCAGAAAGCATAGCATAATAAGTACATAGTTTCAACATCCAGTTTTAAGCATGCAGATTCAAGCAGATAAGTTAATAATTCAAAGAAATGATAATTAAGCATTTAAATTGTTTCACAAACAAATCTTCCTTCAATGACGTCCCTTCTTTCAAATCCTTGCAAAGTTTTGCAACGCTCGACCCAAGTTTTTTGAACATTCCTCTTGTCTCCCTTTGTTCCTTAGACATGTTTGGATCATCCTTAAGAGCCATACTATAAGACCTAGGGGAAAGCTTAGTGCTAAGCAAATCTTCATTATCTGATGGTGGTGACTCGGTTGAGGACGAGGTGCTCAAATGAGTACGCTTAGATTTTCCTACATTCCTAGTTCTTTTGGGTGGAGGCTTCTTCGGTTGTTTTGCCTTAAGGGAGGACATTTTCTTAGGGACAAGTTTATATCGTTCATCAAATTGGTGTTCAGCCATGTTTGCTTTAAGGTTCCTAAAGTTCCTACAATGTCTCTTTCTAGCCTAAGAGTTTTGTAAAATTCATAGATAAACCTAGGACAAATTTCCTCATCTAAAGCAAGAAAGCAATCAAAACCTATGGCGGTAAACTTAGCCACTGAGTCATCACTAAGGTCATTGTAGAAGGAGGGGTCAATGGTTCTCCCTTCATGAACATATCTACTTTCTAACGTCCTATAGATATCCCAAAGTGCATTGGACATGTTGGGATCATTGTAAATTTTTGGAGCATAAGCACGGGTTTTCTTTTAGTCTTGTTGGTATTCGCTTGGCATTTTGGTACCTACGTGGTTTATGGTGATTTCAATGAGAAAATATTATAAATGAAATATAATACAATTTCTAAGTGTGTATATTTTTTTATGAACTTGATGTGGGTGTGCGGTTTGCTTGACTCAAACAAAAGAAAAGTAACGATAATACTAGTAATAAGCAAACCTTAATGCATAACCTATGTTTGATATTGCTCTAGATGAATGGAACGAAAAATGCTTATGAATTAAGCATCTCGTGTATATATTCATGAGACCTAATGCATGAAGAAAAAGTTTTTGTGTTGTATTAACAATGTAGTTAAACAACCCTTGTTTTGAAAAGTTCCTAAAATTGAGGTTTTATTCAAAAATCACAACTTGAGGTTTTTGACGAAAAATGACTTTTGCCAAATCGCTTCAATTATGCTTTCTAAGTATCATAGTAGTTATACATTGCTATATCTTAGTTCTAATTGTGCGAGAATAATAAGAAAAATTAAAATCCCCAAATTATTTAATTTAAGCAAAATCAAAACCCTAGACACAAAATTAAGAAGAAAATAAGATGAAATCACTTACAATAGTAGTCTTAGATTGATGATTTGTTGATGATCTTTGTGATTAATTGCTCCAATTGCCTCTTATTATGATTTGGTTTGGAGGGTTTTTGTGTTTTGGTTCGTGGGTGTGTTTGGATAATAATATAAGTGGTCCCAATTTGTTCAAAATCTGTTATTTACCCGCGTTCTGAGACTCACAGATACACCTAAACAACATACGGATCTCCATATGGTGGATATGTGATCCGCAAGTGTCCACAAAAATGGACAGAGTTGATTTTTGAGCAAATTGAGATAAGGTGTTGTGTTTTTGGCAATTGGAATGTGTTATATTTACCATTAGGAGTATGTGATATAATTTTCGGAGTCGACGTCTAAGTTTTGAGTGAACCGTGCAACTTGTCGTGAATTTTTCGATGGAATTTCATCGTAGTCGGTCCTACTAGGAGTGTGTTATCTTTTAGCATAAGTTTGACTATTACTAATAACACAAATATTTATGAACATTTAGACTCAACAAAACATCATCAACACAAGTGTGAGTTGTAATTTGATGATTGTTCTTTACGTCCTTTTCAATCGATTTCATAATTTCATGTATTGGTCATACATGTAGATTTCAAAAATATCTATGGTCATTTTATTGATATTTTCTCTATCTAAGAAAATTTTAATCTCGATTATGTTCACGATTGGAAGTTTTGTAATTGGAACTTGTAATGAGAATTAACATTTTTTGAATAATGATTAATTACTTCATTAAATTTCTGCTTACGATTATTTTTGAGATGATGGAGAATCACTATCCATGATAAGTTCCATCATTCCTAATCCTAATCTTAAATAATTAAATACTTCACGTTTTAAAGGCTTAGTAAATATATCGGCTATATTATCCTCGGATGCAACTTTCTCGATAGAAATATTGCCCTTTTAGACGTTATCGCGTAGAAAGTGATGACGTATTTCTATATGTTTAGTTCTAGAGTGTTGTACGGGGTTTTTACTTAGGTCGATAGCGCCTTTATTGTCGCACATAATCAGAACGTCGTCGAGGCGTATGCCGTAGTCGATGAGAGCTTGTTTCATCCATAGTGCTTGTTGACATGCCTTCCCGGCGGAGACGTATTCGGCTTCGGTCGTGGAGATAGCAAGGGCCGTTTGTTTCTTAGCGAACCAAGATGTCAAACAACATCCCATGAACGTACAAACGCCACTAGTGCTTTTGCGATCAACGTAATCGCCCGCGTGGTCGGAGTCGGCATAAACTATAGTTTCTATTCCGGTTCCTTTCGGATACCATAATCCTAAGTGACTAGTTCCTCTAATATACCTAAATATACGCTTAACGGCTTCTAAATGGGTAGTCTTAGGATTTTCTTGGAAACGAGCACATAAGCAAACACTAAACATAATATCGGGCCTACTTGCGGTTAAATAAAGTAAACTACCAATCATACCTCGATATTTAGAGCTATCCACGGAGTCGGCTTCATCGTCCTTAGTGAGCTTGATTTCCGTTGACATCGGCGTCTTGGTTGGTTTGGAATCTTCCAACCCAAACTTCTTTAACATCTCCTTGATGTACTTGGATTGATTGAAAAATATTTCATCTTCCATTTGTTTAATTTGAAGACCCAAGAAGAAGTTCAACTCGCCCATCATACTCATCTTAAATTCGTTGTGCATGATTTTGGCAAAATCGTCACATAAGTTTTGACTCGTGGAGCCAAATATAATGTCGTCGACATATATTTGAACAATGATAAAATGTGACTTGGATTTCTTACTAAAAAGAGTGTTATCGACCATTCCCATTGAATACTCGTGTTTTATCAAAAATGCCTTTAGTCTATCATACCAAGCTTTAGGAGCTTGCTTAAGACCATACAAAGCCTTTTTAAGTTTATAAACATAGTTTGGTTTTTAAAAATCAATGAACCCCGGAGGTTGAGCAACATAAACCTCTTCGTTTATAAAACCGTTTAGGAAAGCACTTTTTACATCCATTTGATATAATTTAAAATCATTTGCACAAGCAATAGCAAGAAGTATTCTAATTGACTCTAATCTAGCTACCAGAGCATATGTTTCATCATAATCTATACCTTCCTGTTGATTGTATCCTTGTGCTACTAATCTAGCTTTATTTCTAGATATTATACCATTTTCATCTAATTTATTTCTAAAGAC